>PITA01032787.1:0-13536 GCA_004023965.1 Spilogale gracilis
GTCACCCTCCCACCCACACTGTCCCTCCTTCAGGCCCTGTCTCCACCCACCCACTCTGTCCCTCCCTCATACCCTGTCACCCTCTGCCCACACTGTCCCTCCCTCATACCCTGTCACCCTCCCACCCACACTGTCCCTCCTTCAGGCCCTATCACCTCTCTTCCCCAGACTATGGCAGTCCCTCTTTTCAAGTCCGCTTCCAGGCTTATTCTTTTTTTTTTTTTTAAAAGATTTTATTTATTTGACAGCAAGAAACACAGCGAGAGAGGGAACACAAGCAGGGGGAGTGAGAGAGGGAGAAGCAGGCTTCCCGCTGAGCAGGCAGCCCAATGTGGGATTTTATCCCCGGTCTCTGGGATCATGACCTGAGCCGAAGGCAGTCACTTAACCAACTGAGCCACCCAGGCACCCATCCAGGCTTATTCTTAAGTCTGTCTCCCATGTACTTTCAAGATGATCCACCCAAGTAAAAGTCTGCCTGGGTCCCTCTCCAGCATCAGTCCCCATAATCTTGCAGAGAAAGCCCCACTCTTGCCCTGATGTCTGGCCACGTGCTTCCTGAGCAGCCCACCTTCCTCCGCATCCTCAGTGTACGTACCCTCTCTGATGCCTTTGCTCTTGCTTTTCCCTCCACCTGTATTCCACCTGCCCAGCCCCTCCACATCCTTCCAAGGCCAACTCCCACAGTCCCTGGCGAGCACTGTCCCCAGAGTGCCCCATGAAGACACGTTCCACCTTCCTGTGTCTCTGCCCTAGGACTCGGTCTGCTGTTAGGGATGTGTTTCCCCACCATGAGGTCATCCTGAGCGAGCCTTCCAAGCAGGGCCCTGGTGCTTGTGAGGGCCCTGACGTGGGGGTCTGGGGAGGACGACGCCCCCTTCCACTCAGCTACTTACTATCGCCTCTCTCATTGTGGCAGGGCAAGGCTGAAGAACAACAACAGACAAGTGTGCATTGACCCGAAACTGAAGTGGATTCAGGAATACCTGGAGAAAGCTTTAAACAAGTAAGCACAACAGCCAGAAAGGACTTTGTGCTAGAGCCACTTGAGGAAAGCTAACACCGTGTGGCAGATGGAAGGACGAGGTGTGGGGGAGGAGGACTTGGAGGGGGAGGACCAGCTGTGCCTGGGGGGGAACTGGCTTGAGGTTTGCCCAGCATGTAGACAACCGCATTTATAGCGTCTGGTACGATCCTGAAGCTTCTATTCACCCGTGCCCCAGACCCTTGTGCATTGGCTGTTTTACAACTGGGGTTTTTCTAAGAAATCATGTCCCAACAGCATTTCCCACTGTCTGCTCTCTCCCGATCATCACAACCCTCATCATTCCCATTATCTTTTTTTTTTAATCAGTGACTACTTTAAGATCTGTATTTGGTTTGCTTTGGGGCTTTTCTTCCTTGCCCCCGGGGCATCTGGGCACAGTCAGGTGATGGCCAAGCATGGAGCTCATAAAAGCATCCTTCCTGCAGACTCACAGGCTTGGTGGGAGGCTGGGGGCAGCCTTCGCAGGGGGTGCCCCTCTGGGAATAACACCACCACCACCACCACCACCCCCCCCCGCCCTGGTGACTCAGATACTGGCCAGTGCTAGGCAGTGGCCATCGCCTCCAACTCTTCTTTCGAACTTGGTGATTGGGACTGTAGGCTCCATGTAGAAGCTACTGTCACTGGGACTGTGCTCAGAGACCCTTTCCTGGCCACTCGCAGGCCTCTCCCTGCCTCCAATAGCATGCTTTCCTCTTGCTTCGGCTTCTCATTTCTGTACATGCTCAGTGGGGAGGAGGGTGATTGCGGGGCCCTGCCTTGCAGCCCCCTCCGCCCTTGGGCCTCCTCTCCTGCTCAGGCCCTCTGTGAGAATCTTCTCTGGTCTTCTCCACAATGGGGCTGGCCCACGCCTGGGGGTCAGGAGATCATGTCTCCGCCATCCCTCAAAAGGCCGGTCTTTGTAGAATCAAATGCAATTTTCAATCAGAACTTGTGAGGAATTCGGTTTCTGTGATTGCTTCTGAGGCTTATATAGGCCATGGAGAGGCTCTGCACACTCTGAGGGCTCTGAAATCAGAAGCGAACAAAATAAATGAAGATATGAGCCTCTTGCCACGAACCCCTCCTCCTGAAACCATAGCAGGGTTTCAGTTTCCAGGCAGAAACGTTGGCAAGGTGAAGTTTCCGTGCATGAATGTGATCCACAGATGGGCCTGGTGGTATTTGTAACTTTTTGCAAGGCATTTTTTATATATTTTTTGTGCACAATTTTTTTATGTTTCTTTAGAAAACAAATGTATTTCGGAATATATTTATAGTCGAACAATTCATATATTTGAAGTGGAGCCATATGACTGTCAGTAGGTTACATTTCTCTATTATCGTGAACCACTGGCAATTTGTAAAGAATCATATATGATCTATAAATGTGATTACAGCTTTTTAATGTTAGCCACAGTGTATTTTTTCACTTGTACTAAAATTGTATCAAATGTGACACTATATGCACTAGCAATAAAATGCTAATTGTTTCATGGTACCAATCTCCTACTGTATGTGGGAATTTATTTACTAGGAGTAAAATCCATCAGCTATTAGACATGGGGCTCAGATATATTTGTGGAGTTGATGGAGGTAAGGTGGCCTGCCGGTCGGGTGCCTTAGATCCCTCCTTCCGACTTCACTTGTGAGCGTGGGCCTTGCTCAGGAGCACATTAGAGCTTCAACTCAAGTTTTTGTGCTTTTTTTTTTTTTAACCCAATGGAAAGAAGAGTGCTAGTTTTCTGAAGAATAATATTTGACTCACTAATTCCTCTTCCCTTTCCTCCTCTTCCTTGGTTCTCCTAACATTCCCCATGTAATCTCCAGAGACTCAACTCTCATAATATCCAGCTTTCACTTTTGCCCATGTAAAAATCCCTAATTCCAGGCCATGGTCAATAGCAAGCTTGCACAAGAACAGGTGGCCTTACCCCATAAATCATTAAATACCATTCAGCTTGAATCATTTTAATGTGATAATCATGAGCCAGTTACTCTAATCAAATTCTGCTAACCAGCTCCCTCCCTTGCTCTCCAGAACAATCCCAGTCGTCATTCCCAAGGGGTGTCCCCAGGCATCCAGAAAGGAGAAGGTGGGATGACCCCACCTTCTTTCTCCTTTTCCTGGATGGCACCTGAAGGCAAAGCATAATTCGATTTGAAATGCAGGTATTGTTTGTAGGGACAGCAGAGTTCAGCTCTGCACTGAAAAGGAAGGAGGCCAGAGGAGATGGGATTGAGGTGAGTTAGAAGGCCACTGTCCAGCCTGGCTCCGGGTGTGCCTTCACACCCTCTCAGGTGTGAATGCCTTTCCAGGTTGGAAGCCTCAGGAGGTAGCTGGAAGCAGGGCCATCCAGCCCCGTGGCCCATGGCTATAACCAGTTCCCAGAGGTTCTGGAAGGCCGGCTAACATTTTTCTTTGAACTGGGGGAAATGTCTGTTTATTTTAATGAAGTACTGAGGAGCCGTGCTTTACCCACCACCCTGCAGGCCTAAAACTGAAGCCAGAGTTAAGCAGACACCCAGGGAAGCATTAGAAATTGTGCAAACTAAAACAGACCCCTGTGTATTTAAACATCATTAATGGTTCTACTAATTTTATCTAAGGGGGCGCAGAGAAGAAAAAATGGGGAAAAAAGAAAAGATAGGAAAAAAGAAGCGACAGAAGAAGAGAAAGGCTGCTCAGAAAAGGAAAAACTAGTTATCTGCCACTTCGAGATGGACTGCAGTGCACACTGCTCTTGTCTCCCCCGGCGCTTTGTAAATTTGCTCTAACCCTCCTCCAGGGCAGATCCCCTGCCTTCCTCGCAGGGGCTCAGACCACCGTGGAGGAGCAGCACTCCTATGGCCACGTCGGCCCCTGTATTTATGTGCATTTTGAGGCCCTTCCTGGTCTGCTAAGTTATGAAGAAAGTAGTTGTGCAGAGGAGACTATGCTCCGGACTGTGTCTAGAGTGGCCCAGGGTCTCTCCAGCACTGCCCCGGGCTGCCGAGGCTCCCACTCTGCCCTCCACTCCCTGGCTCCGGAGCCCACACGGCTCCACACACTCTCCATCTGCCTTCCTGCTGAGGCCAGGCTGGGGCTGCCTGGCCTGCGTGGAGCCGAGACTAGCCCCGCAGGGGGAGCCTCCACCAGCAAGGGACATGGGCCTCCCGCCACCCCACCCCCCGACCGCTGCCAGGGGCACCCGTCACCGCCTTCGTGGGGCAGCTGTGGCCGTACCTTTTACTGGTGCTAACTGACTCTTTGTTCCCAAGTGCCCACTGCCTGGCCCTGCACCCCTCTGCTTCCCTGGCTGGGACTTGTCCGGCAGCCCCTCCTGAGGTTGTGAGGGCGGCTTTACCTCTGAGCAGAGGTGGTTTTCTGCACTCCAGGTGGGGAAGGTAGGTGGGAGCCCCACATTCCCAGGGAGCAGCTGTGGAAAATACTTCTCAGGGAGCCTCTGGGCTGGGCAATTCACTTTATCGATTCTTTAAACGGGTCCCCAACATGGAGGAACTGTGTGAAAGGCCTATCCCCACCCACCTTCTGCGGGGTGAGACTCTGTGACCCTGTGAGATTAGGTTCCAGGACACAGCTGCCTCAGCCCTCATTCGTGGGAATATCTGCTTCAAGTGAACATGGTGTTCTAGAAAGTTCTAGAACTTTCCTCATACCACCCACAGATTTTTATGTCTAGGATTTCTTGCCAAGTCTCTCTAATTTGAACCAGAAGGAGGGGGATCACGTGGGAGAGCAAGGCCCCGATTTCCGTAGTACCTTGAAAAAGCACACCTCAAATATCTAGACAGTTCTCCCCATCCTCCGGTCCCTCATAAACACTCACTCTGCTCCCCAGGCCCTTGATCATAATTCAGTATGTGGACCCAGAAAGATGAAGTGGTTTGAGGACAGAACAGGCAGAATCAGGAGAAGAAAATCCAAGGTCCCTGCGTGTCAGACTCACCCAGAGCACTGTGTTCCCGCCTCCTTTAGTGCCCTTCTCTGTGACGGCAGCAGAGAGCATTGTGGACACTCCTTTTCTCCACCAGAGAAGTGTCCTACCAGGATACTGCAGCCAAAGGCCTTGTAGTCCTCACCGCCGTCCCTTCTGTCTGGCTGACTCTCAGCCTGCGCCCCTCTTGCCAGCCCTGGGGTTAGCAGGCCTGCTCCCGAGCATGTGGGGAGCCCACCCCCTATCCACCCTCCCTGCCACAGAAGGCACTGGGCTGTTTGCTGGTCTGCCCAGGGCTGCAGTCTTCCGTGGAAACTAGCAGCAGGCCTGATCTGGGAGACCTTGGCTGGGGTAGTCCTCCTCTTACGTGAGCACCCCAGAGCTGGTGAGACCCGTGGCCCCATGCTCTCCATCCTTCATACAACAGGATCAGCACCTCTCTGTGCCTCAAGAGGGGGGCAGGTCCATCCTGGGCAGCATGGAGGGCTACTCGCCATCTCGCAGTAGGGGGTCAAGCTCTGGCTGCTCTGCATTGCTCAGGTTAACAGCACCTTCCCCTCCTGCTGGGGGAGCTGGGGCCCTGCGACTAAGACAGTTGGCCCCACATTAAGAAAAGCAAATGAGCCTCAGTCCTGTCCTTCCGTGACCCCACTGGCCATGGGCCCTCACTGTATCTGACAAGCCGGTGTGGTGCCTGGAAGGGTGAAGAGCTGCCCTCTGCTCCGTTGTGGGGCGAAACTAGGCAGTGCTCACGCAGGGCACGCCGTCCCGGCGCCACCCCTGCCGTGCTGGCCGAGAGGCCCCGGGGCCAGTTGGCAGGGCGGTGGGGAGTGGGTGTTGATGGAGGTGGTTGATGGTGCCCAGGCCTTCGGAGGAGCAGGCAGCCTCCTCAGGCGCAGCATGAGATGGGCCCGCGCTCGGGTAGGGGGCAGGTCGCCCTCCCTGTGTGCTGGGCTCCATCGGGTACCCCGCCTTCCCTGTCGTGACCACCGTGCCATGCTGTCTGTCCATGTGCCCTTGTTCATCCGCTGTGTCCCGTGCCGGCTGCACCCGTCTGTCTGCTCCTCTTCCCACCTTCCACCTGTCCCTCTGCTTCGTCCTCGCTGCCTCGCTCACCATATCCCCACTCTCCCCCTTCCCAGGGCCGCGCCGACGATTTGGAAGTCAGGACTTGGGGTCCCTGCCACCACCGCGGGGCTCAGCGCTGCCTCAGGCGTGCAGCCTGGCCGCTGTGGGAATCCGCCTTAATGGTGTCTCCCTCTGTTCTTGTTAACAGGAGGTTCAAGATGTGAGAGGCGCAGGTGGGGTCAGACGCCTGAGGAAACCTTACAGTAGGAGCCCGGGTCTGAAAACAGTGTTAGCAAGAGCCCGCAGCGGCTCCTCTGCACCCAGGCAGGGCCCAGTGCATTTCCAAGGGCTTCATTCTGCACAGTTTGCCGTCCTTTCACCATTTGATTATGTAGCAAAATATATGGTGTTTATTCTTCATTTAGTTTGATTATCCAATGTCACTGGTGACAGATAGGAACTTAGACTAGGGCCACTATTTTACTTGCTATCTTATGATATCTTCCCCGTGGAACCCCTCGCCTGTCCAGAGGTTCCTGAGTGTTGTATGTTCCTGAGCTGTGCAGGCTGGGACCCCCAATCACCCTGCCCTAGGATGGAGAGCCACCAGGAGGTATCAGAACCTGCCATCCTGAGCAAACCCTAGCGAAGGCTGCCCCATGCAGGGGGTGGAGGAGGGTTAGATTTAGAGGGCCAGGCAGGAGCCTCACCCTTCCCCGGAGTGAGGGCTGGGGTCTTCCCCTTGGTGAGCATCGCAGAGCTTCCGTGAGCTGAGGCAGGCAGGAATGTGAGGCCGGGGTAGGGGGAGATGCACCCCTCATCCTGAGCTCTTCTCTACATCCCATCACGTTCTTCTCATCATTCTCTCTCTCATCCATCATCATGTGTATCCAAGACTGTCTCCATCACCCCGGAAAAAGACTCTCTCAAGACCAAAGCTTTAATTTAAACTGGGCACCAAGAAGCAAATCAAAATGTCTCACGTGACCACGTTCTGAAAACACTGTTCACATCTGTGTCTTGTTTGGAATATTGTCTGTCGTCCAATCCCGTGTTCTTGTTCAAAGCCAATGTCCTCGCTGCATGCACTTGTCAGCACCTGGTATGCAAAGGCTCAGAGTCGGGAGATGTCTTTTGACCAGGTTTCCGATTAGGACTGTGAGCCTCTGGGGTGGACAGGCTGTGTTTCTGCACAGGCCACAACCCCAGGGTGGATCCAGAGAGCCCAAGGGACTTCAGCTTGCAGCAGTGCTGACCTGTGAGGACGCCAGCCCTCCATGCATGCTTCCACAGGTGTCGATGTCTTGTACCCTTGGAGAGTTTTGTCTCCGTTGTGCCAGGCGCATGAAGCTTTTGGCAATCACATGAAAAGAATCCTTTTTTGGTTTTTGAAAACCCGATCCACAAAATAATGAATCTTGAACATGAAGATACCTTCCCAATCAAAATCTAACCTCATTTCCCCCCTACTTGGCAACTTCATCATCTTCTACCTTGTGCAGGGGTGTCTGTACTTAGCCACTGGTGTTGCCTCTGCTTCCAGAATGTCCCCCAGGGCATTCCTCTTAGAGAAGGGGATGTTTGGGAAAGTAGGTTAAAACCTTGCCGCGTAGAATGTTTCCCCTTACCGAGACCTGTTTGTAGAGTTACATTCAACAGTTTAAAAATATCACTTTTTGAACAGCTAGGCAACTTGAGGGGTTTTTGCTTATGGTGCCTTGTTTTACATTTTGTCTCACGAATACTTTGCCCCTTTGGTTAAATAGCCCCAGGGAAAATTTTTAAATAAAGAAAGCAGAAAAAAAGAAGGGCAAAACCAGGAAATGCATCCATTGATAGGACACTGTAAATAATATACAGAAAGTATATTATAGTAAAGTAATCTTGAATGTAGGTGTTTTTAGATGTAATAATCTTTGGGCTATCGGTAACATGTTCAAAGCATTTCCATAAATATTCCTTTTATAGGATCTTCATGAGTAGAGAGCCAGTCCATCAGCCAAACAAAAATATGTGTCTTCAAGTCAGCTATGTTATATTGAATAAAGTAGAGTACAGGGACCTTTATTAATTTTGAGGAATACAGAACTGGTCTAAGGACCCTCTTCTGAAATTAAGCTCTCACTGCAGGTCTCCTGAATTATACTATACATGAAATGATGGAATTTTCAGTGGGATGGGCGTTATCTAAACAATCCAAGATACTTAAAACTCTCATGGAAAATTTGGAACCGTCCTCCCCTGAAATTCAGGAACCAGAACCATTAAATCTGTTACTCCCAGAAAAACATGGCCCTAAATCTTAACTGTAGTCAAAAGAAGGATCATTCCTTTCTCCCCAGTAGAGGGAAAAATAGATAAGAGAGTAGAAACTGCAGGGAAAGTTATCTGCCTAACAATTGCCCTACTTGCAATCTGCTTCTAAGCAGAGGCTTCCCTTGGAAAGCAAATATGCATTTAAATAGTCTATTTGCAAAGGAAAAGGCTCTCCCGATCCCCTTTTGCTTTAAAAATACAAGTCAAGTGCTTGGGTTGATTAGGGATCCCGCTGTTCCTCCTTGTTCAGCACTGCTCACCTGACCTTCCTTGAGCTTCTGGTAACCTCCAGCGGGCATTCTCCCTGTCAGCCTTTGCGTCGGGACCTGGGCAGCCCTGGGGCCAGGGTGGGGACGGGACTCGTGGAAGTGCTGTGTGTTTATAACTGATCTGCGCCAAGTGTTGTGTGTACCGTTCTTCGTCCAGCCCTGTTCAGGTGCTGAGACCCCAGCGAGGAGGCTCAGGAGGGGGGCCCTCTGCATGGGGGCCTGTCCTCCAAAGAAAGGAGGTTTAGCTTGGAGCAGACGCCCCGAATAGCAGAAGGTTGCAGTCCCCCCCTGTGCGAAGTCCAGAGAACTAAGAATTTTCACTGGATCCGATTTGACCTTCGTTTTCTGGCCGCTGCCTGATGTTATGGCCTATGGGCTCCTGATGGGGAGATTTATTAGCCCCCCAAGCCCTGCCCTGGGCAGTGGTCTCTTCTGCAGCAGGATGAGAATTGTGGGGTCCCTGGACACATCCTCCCTGACCCATTCCTAGGGAGTCCTCCCCCTGGGAAATGCTCCCTAGAAACCTCCCAAGTCCCCTAAGTAGACCACTGACATGGCCAAGTTGAAAAAACCTCCCAGGCTGCTTGTGCCTCAGTAACCTCGCTGGCTTCTCAGTCTCTGGACAGGGATGGGTTCAGTGTTAAATGTGATGAATACTGTATTTTGTGTTGTTTAAATACATCTCCCAGATAATGTGAAAATGGTCCAGGAGAAGGCAGCTTCCTGTATGCAGTGTGCTTTTTTTTTTTTTTTAATAACAAATAACAACTCCTTTTGGAAACAACCATTTCTACTTTGAAGTCATATCAATGAAAAGCTGTATACGCACTTACAATTTTCCTAATAAAGACATGTATTCAAATGTAGCCAAGAGTTTGAAATTAGTGCTGCCATTCAGAATTTTCCAAACTTGGCTCTTCTTCCTCCCAACCCACCCAGAGGGGTCCCGTCATCCTAGCTGCACTGGTTAGTGGGAAACAGACCATTGCAGTCACGCTAATCATAAGGAAGAATTCTGGGGGTATGCTTACTCTCCTAGTCAGCTGATTTGTAGCAAGGCGAAAGGCACTCTCTTTTCTCTGAATTTCCTTGGTTTTGCTGGAGTCCCTTCTGAAAGGCAAGCCAGCCCTCTACTCCGGAAGGGATGGTTTTGTGCGAGGACCCACAGAGTTGCCTGTCGGCTTTGGGGCAGGAAGCCTCCACCTGGTACTCCCCAGGCCTGGCAAAGGACTACAGTGGCCCGTCCCTGAAGGCACCGTGAAGGACCCAGCGCCCTGGGCGTATTTTCTGTCCTGCGTTGGGGCCTCCTTGAAACTTACTGAATCTCTCAACAGCTGCCCGCCAGCACTGCCCTGGATACTTGACCAGGCGGTGAGCCCAGTGGGGTTCTGTCCTAGAAGTCAGCCTGTCACACTTTCTCCTACATTCTTTCTGGTCTACAGTCACCTGCACTGGAAAGGAGGGGGCCCAGTACAGAAGCCCCAAATGTCTGAGTTCAGATTGTTCTGTCCTCCAGACCCTCTTGCTCATTGGCCCAGACATGACCACATTACCCCTGTGCTCAGAACGTCCTGGCTATTTCTACGGTGGCTTCGGTGTGATTGTTTAGTTGCAGATGGACTGGAGGAGGAAAGAAGTATTCGAGGAGGCCATGGCAGGAGACAGCATGGTGTTCTGGGGCGAGCTCGGGTGTGCGCACTAGCAGAGCAGTGCTCAGATCCCGGTCTCATCTCTGCTCCCTCGGTGACTTGAGGTACACTTCTTGCCCTGAGTCCCAGCCTTTGCAGCCCAGAAGCTTAGCATCCCCAAGAGTTGGGCAGACTAGCCATGGGTAGGATAAGCTTCGCTTCCTCTCTCCACCTGTTTCCTGGGGTCCACTTGCCTCTCCTTGGGCCTCAGCAGTGCTCAGATGCCTGGAGCTAGAAGGGATCTTGAAAGGGGAAGAGGTGGGGAGAAGCCTCTTGGTTGGGTCTTGTGGGTTCCCTGAGCACCTGTGAGTGTTGGTTCCAGCACATTCCACTTTTCCGGCACCGGGAACCAACACCTGGGTTAAGTATCAGGTGTTCAAAATGATATTAACTCTTCAATGATGTAGCATTAAAAAAAAAAAAAAAAGTTCATGGCCTACCATGCTTCCCAGGGCTGCTGGCCCCCCTACAGTCAGCCGACACCAGCTGCACCAGGCCCTGAAGCAGGCAGTTTGGATGTTGCAGGGAGCAGGACAGCCTGCTCCCTGAGTTCATGGAGCTCGCAGTCCTTTGGACTGACTTGCAATTACATGAGACTGTTGGTAGAATCTGGTAAATGGGGATTCAGCTGTCACTCCAAGGAAGGACCATTTAAGCTTGTGCTTGCTGCCATATTGGGGCTGATAAGACATCAAAGACTGTATCATTGATAAAGACATCAGTGATAGAGACATCCCCTAAGCACCCCACCACCACCACCACGGAAGGTGCACAGATTCTGCATAGGGTCTTGACTCTCTTCCATCCTTGAAGGTGCCCATCAGCATTAACCCAACTTGCCCTGATGTAATCATCGACCCGTGGAGAGCTCCCCTGAGGACAAACTGGGGAAACGGAGTTCTCGGGGGGAGTCCATCCCTCGGGCATCCCCCGAGAGAATGCCCAGGGTCCTGCTGGGGTTATGGGGTGCTGCATTCCCTATGCCTCAAAGAGGACTCGTCGTGGTGGGTGTTGAACAGATATTTGTTCCGTGAGCAGGTGCCTGGGCAAGCCACAGCCTTCTGGAGCAACTCTCAGGTTTCAAGGAGGTTGCTCTGCTAAGTTTTCAGGAGTCCACACTCATTTTTTAGCAAATGAGTTGCAGCCACCTCTTGGCCCATGAAACCCAAAAGAAACAAAGTAGATTGTTCAGGGCCCCTGGGTGGCTCAGTGGGTTAAAGCCTCTGCCTTCGGCTCAGGTCATGATCTCAGGGTCCTGGGATGGAGGCCCACGTTGGGCTCTCTGCTCAAGCAGGGAGCCTGTTTCCTCCTCTCTCTCTGCCTGCCTCTCTGCCTACTTGTGATCTCTCTCTGTCAAATAAATAAATAAAATCTTAAAAAAAAAAAGTAGATTGTTCATTCATCCTGATTCTCTCCCTTTAATGTTTCATCCTCTCCCCTGCTGGGCTGGCTTCTAAGTCAGAAGGAAAGGCACCAATAAGAAAGGGGTTCATGAGCCCCACCTCTGGCCCACCGTCACCATTCTCACCTGGCAGCAAGTGCCCTGCTCCTTTGCCATCCTACACCTGGCCCCGGAGCCCGCCTTCTCACCTGCTCAAGGACACCTCTCCCGACTCTCCCTCTCACCTGCACCAGCAGCCCCCCTCTACACACTAATGTGCTCTAATATCTCTCAACGGAAACAAAAGGAAGAAAAAATAAAACCAACCCCGACCTGGTATTTTTCCAGCCCCTGGTCCCCTATTGCGTCTCCACAACTCTGCTTCTTGTCCATCACACCCAAGTCCTCACAAGAGTGCTCTGTATTTCCCGTGTCCTTTCTCTCCTCCTCTCTCTCTTCTCTTTCTTGAAAAACCCACTCCCAGCTAGAATTTTGGCCCTACCACTCACTCCACTAGACTTGCACTTTGTCAAGGTTGTCGCTGACCCATCAGGAAATGCAATGGCCAGTTATCAATTCTCAGCTTCCTCAGTCTCCCAGCAAACTTGATAGCATTGGTCACTCGCCTTGGCTCTCAGGAGACCATTCCTGACTATGTCTTCAGCTTCATACCTTCTCTCTTTTTTTTTTTTTTTTTTTTACTGTGTCCTCATCACTTCACATCTAAACACAAGGATACCCCTCAGTCAGTCCTCAGATGCTCTGTGTTCATACCAGGTGACCTCCTTCCTCTCCTGGTCTTGCACACCACGCAAAGACCGAGGAACCCAGACCGATCTCTCTCCTGGGCTCTGGGCTTGGACACCGCCCCTCCTCTGAAAGTGATCAGTTGCAAAAGGAAACTCCTATTTTCCACATTTCCCCCAACATGCTCAGCCCCCTTCCTATAAATAACAGCTCCATTCCTTCCAGTTGCTCAGGTCAAAACCATATAGTCATCTTTGATTTATTTATTCCCTTACAACCGTGAACTAAACCATTAACAAACCCAATTCATTTAGCTTCAAACTATACCCAGAATCCAATCACTTCTCATGGCTTCCATCTTAGTCCAGCAACCCTCCCCTGCCCCCTACCCCCTGCAGGGTCCTCTTGAAGCAGGAAGAGTGGCCTGCAGAGCCACCTGGTCATGCCAGCCCTATTCACCCCCTCCAGACTTGGTTTGTTTTTTAATTTTAATTTTTTCCATAATCCAGCCACCTTATCCCTCCCCTCCCCACCCCACAGCAACCCTCAGTTTGTTTCCTGAGATTAAGAGTCTCTTATGGTTTGTACCCCTCCCTGGTCCCATCTTGTTTCATTTTTTTCCCTCCCTATCCCCCATGACCCCCCGCCCTGCCTCTCAAATTCCTCATATCAGAGAGATCATATGATAATTGTCTTTCTCTGATTGACTTATTTCTCTCAGCATAATGCCCTCCTGTTCCATCCAGGTCATTGCAAATGGCAGGCTTTCACTTTTTTGGTTGCTGCATAGTATTCCATTGTATCTATATCTACCACATTCTTCATCCATTCATCTGTTGATGGACATCTAGGTTCTTTCATAGTTTGGCTATTGTGGACATTGTTGCTATAAACATCCGGGTGCACATGCCCCTTTGGATCACTACATTTGTGTCTTTAGAGTAAATACCCAGTAGTGCGATTCCTGGGTCGTAGCACTCTGTCCAGTTTTTAAACAACAAAGTTTACACCCACTGGAGCCTATCATCTCTCTGACCTCACCCTTCCCTCTGCTGCAGCCAAGATGCTAAAGAAATATTCTCCCTCACCCTTGAATCAGCCA
>PITA01032788.1:0-13536 GCA_004023965.1 Spilogale gracilis
AGGAATCTCCACACTGTTTTCCAAAGCGGCTGTACCAGTTTACATTACCACCAACAGTGTAAGAGGGTTCCCCTTTCTCCGCAGCCTCTCCAACACTTGTTGTTTTCTGTCTTGTTAATTTTGGCCATTCTGACTGGTGTAAGGTGGTATCTTAGAGTGGTTTTGATTTGAATTTCCCTGATAGCTAGTGACGCTGAACTAGGCTGGATATTCTTTACCGATATTTGCCATGCAATATATAAAGTTTTGAACCCATTGCCATAGCAATATCAAATAATGCCATTACAATTGATAGTGCATCACTTTTAAATAATCATTGATGGAATTCATGTGGATTTTGTACTGCAAACTCCCAAATAGACTGGGATCCAGGTAGGCCAGAATCAAGTGAGTACATGTTTGTTTAAGAAACTCTTTCAGGGGGCGCCTGGGTGGCTCAGTTGGTTAGGCGACTGCCTTCGGCTCAGGTCGTGATCCCAGACACCCGGGACGAGTCCCACATTGGGCTCCCTGCTCAGCGGGAAGCCTGCTTCTCCCCCTCTCACTCCCCCTGCTTGTGTTCCCTCTCTGGCTGTGTTTCTCTCTGTCAAATAAATTTTTAAAAAATCTTTAAAAAAAAATAAACTTTCAGAATAGAACTTTGGGTAACTCTATCTCTCCTCACCCATTAGATTTTTCACTTCTAACATTACTTTTTTTTTTCTTCAGAGTTCAATATGTTGGATCTCGCCTGGTATGAGTATGCACAAATGGAAGTGAAATTTATAGATGAAATTTTGCCTTGGAAATTAAACTATGTTCCAGTCTTCCTTCCTGTCCAAATTTTGAGCTAAAATCCTGAAAATGAAAATCATTTCTAGACTCCATGAATACCCTAATCCTAAATTCTTCCTGAATTGTGAAGTGGAAAATTAAATCATTTTTGTTGGAAAACTCCCTGTTCCATGGGTCCAAATCAGCACTCAGATGATGTCAGCAAATGTTACATTTTTTTCCAATTATGAAATGAATTATGGGGCGCTAGCTAACCACAGTCAGTCATTAAATAAAGCTATTTTTGCTGATACATTGTTGTCCTGCCAGAAAACACAGGTGTTTTGTTTTTAAAGAAGTTTTTAAAAATTGCTTCAAGAAAAGATTGCATTAACAATCCTTCAGCACAAGCTATATAGGAACATAAATAAGAAGGTGCCATTTGTAGAGAATTTGTATGACAAGGGTAGAGATTGTATTTTCACACACAAAATAAAGAGTTGTTTTATGTCCATGGAATTGAAACATTTGGGCTGTGATGTATGAAGACAGTGTTATATGACCATGCATATTTAAACACATCTATATACCAAGTCTTAAGAGTTGAATGAAAGGCACCTTATAAACATGAATTATTATTGTGAACAAACGTTCTTAGACTGGTATTTTCAAAGAATGTTAGTTCACTCATTCTGTGATAATTCCCGAGGGTTTCAAATTCATAGTCTCAAAAATGATGGCGGGGACATCTATCAATATCAAAACATGTGTTTGTTAATAGTGGAACTAGAGCCGTACTTTCATTTGGAGACAGTTGTTTGAAAGACGAATGAGCATAACATTTTTTAATTGACCTAACAGTCATAATGTTGATTTTAATTATTTTTCATTTTCATTAATAACTTTATACTTACTCATTTTTTTCTCTTTCAATCAACTGTCTTCAATTTATATATCTCCAAATCATTTCTAAACTAAGCAGCTGCTTGCAGTTGATTCATCTAGGAATTTGATTATCTCATCCAAACTATGACATCTTGGATCATGCATTAATGGCATGCTTATGGAATGAAGCAATTTTCTGTTTCAAAATTACTTTTTTTCCTCTGTGTGTGCAAGGGAGTCTAAATGGCACATATCTATAATCCTCAGAACTCAAAAGCTCATACAGTAATCAACTTCTCATCTGGGTTAAAGTTGTGTTTAAAAAGAACAATAATCTGTTGATAAGCATACCTTAATAAACTTGTTGGAAGTTAATCCTAGGGTTTAAGTGTTGAAAATGCCATTTTAATTATCTTCTAAAATCCATTTCCATGAACTAAATTGCCTGGGTTTTATTTCAGAGTTCCTAAGTTCTTTTATGGAAGACTTTAGAAAAATTTTCTCCTCAAAGTAATTATGGACATCTCATTTTTGAATACTGATACATACCCAGATTCTTCAAATTTTCAAGATTGTCTTAAAAACATATTTTAATCAATATTCCATTCAGAATTTCACTATATCATTTATTCACAAATGTGTGGAGTTCACCTGAGGTACAAAAACATTTATTTTAAATACTGAAAAGACTTAAATTATTTGTAGAACAACTATTGTCCGTACAAAATTGAATGATTCACTAACAGCCTGATAGAGAGAACCATGAGTTAGCTGTTGTTCAACTAAATGTTAAGGACAGTTTGTAAAATGGAAGAACTCAGATCAGTGACCAGATTTTATACTATGTGACATGATTTTTTAAAAAAAATTCTTTTCTTCTGAACATGTAACTCCTACATCACTTCATTCTTTTGATTTTAAATGTGGCAAATTCTGTCATCAAGTGTAATTGGCAATATGTTTTTTTTGTGCTTTTTTTAAGGTTTTATTTATTCATTTGACAGAGAGAAACACAGCCAGAGAGGGAACACAAGCAGGGGGAGTGAGAGAGGGAGAAGCAGGCCTCCCACTGAATGCGGAGCCCGACGTGGGACTCGATCCTGGGACTCCAGGATCATGACCTGAGCTGAAGGCAGTCGCTTAACCAACTGAGCCACCCAGGCTCCCCGGCAATATGTTGTTTTTAATCAAAGGTTCAGGTTAAATGACCGTTTAATAAAAATATAGCATATAACTAGATGCATAATAGATACATAACATATATGCACGTGTATGTAACAACTTTCAAAGAGGTTCAGTGCCCAGAGAAGCCACTAAAACTCACTTAACCACAAATAAGTGGTTAAACACTACCATCCTAGCATTCTAGAACTTAATCTACATCTATGACAATATGCCCAGGGAAAAACACATATATTCTTATCTGTGGTGACTAGAACTTTGTTCTTTTTTTTTTAAAGATTTTATTTATTTATTTGACAGAGAGAAACACAGCCATAGAGGGAACACAAGCAGGGAGAGTGAGAGAGGGAGAAGCAGGCTTCCCGCCGAGCAGGGAGCCTGATGCGGGGCTTGATCCTGGGTCTGCGGGATCATGACCTGAGCCGAAGGTAGTTGCTTGACCAACTGAGCCACCAAGCGCCCCTAAAACTTTGTTCTTAGATAGAAGACTTTCCTTGCACCCTGTTCCACTTACTGCTCCTGACCCTAGACAGGCAATGGGGACTGCCTTCCCATAGTTTCCCAAAGATGGTAGCCTCTGGGGCCTGATGATCCAGGTGAGGAGGTACAAAGGCTAAGGGTAAACTCCAGAAGGCTGAAGAGCTATGATGGAGTGAGCAGTGGTTTTCCTGAAAATTCTAGGGAAATTTGAGGGGAGGGGGGCATACACAGAATACTTAACTACCTACAGATAAATTTGCAAGCTGATCGATTAAAGAGTGAGATTATTCATAGCAGAAGACTTACAATGGGTCCTAGGAATGTTTGAAGAAATACATTGTCAACTGTTTGCTTATAACTCTTTAAAGGAGGACATTAAAAGCTAAAATGTTAGAAACTACTGATGATTTTCAGAAGTAAAGTTCACATATTCATTTTTTAAAACTTATAAAACTATTGACCATTGTTCACCACTATTTATAATAAACAATACACAGTTGGATAGCACTCTCATTACTGTGAAGTTATGTTTTTCCAGGCTTCTGCTGAACCAGTACCCCAAAATACTGAAAAGATTGTAAAGAATGAGTTGTGGGTAAAGAAAAAACATGCAGATCAGTAGTTTACACTACAAAAGTTTATTCACTCATTCATTCTAGCAGATCCTAAATTGCCAACATCTCTAACCATCTGATAGGTTTCCACGAACAAAGTCGTACACATTAACCTTTTAGTTGATATAGCATGGGGATTTCAACTCCTTGTAAAGGAAAGTTTTGCTACAAGGAACCTTTAGATGTCCATTTAACTAAGTCTTGTTTGGCTAATTAAAACACACCAGGCTTTGTGTAGTTTTGTCTTCTCGGGCTGAGGGGAGATTGTTGGAACTGATCAAAGTTTCCTATTAGAGGTTTTGCAAATAAACTTGCATTTCTGTGACTGGAGATACAGATATGAATTCTCATAAGGCTATTTTTAAATTGTCCAATTTGCGTTGTCTATAATGCATTTAAATTCTTCAGTTAATGACAGAATCATCTAATTTGAAATACTAAGATGTCAGGAAAAATTTTCAGTGTAGCTTGAAGTGGTTTATTTCTAAAGTTGCTTAGAATGATGGCATTCCAAAAATATGGGCTTGTCCATGGCTGTTAAAGGGTGTTTTTTGTCTTGGCACTGGTGAGAATTAAAAAAAGAAAACCATCTATATGTGTATTTTATGTATATGCCCACAGAAAGACAAATAAACAAAAAAATCTCAGACTGGTCCTTAGGCATCTATGAGTTAAACACAAATCCTGATTGAATAATGACTATGGAGATCTTCTCCAACATTTAGAAAAGGCTGTTCTCTAATGCAGAGGAAATAGTATACTATGATATCAAATGTTCTTTCCTGATAAAGGAAGCAACTAAGAAAGCTTTATTTATTTGTTCAAAGCAACCAGTGCTACAGATAAAACCCCAACTCCCATAATACTACTCCAGAACAAAAATATTAAATTTGATTTTCACTAAAATGTAGTTATTTCTTCACATGAAATCAAAAATCAAGACCCAGATTTTATGTATAATCAAATCAATAATTATATAATATAAATACATATATAATTGTGAACAATTATTGAGCTTCATTTTCTGGACAAGAATTACAAGTTAGTCTCTTTTCCTAAAAAGAGATTGTGTGACATATATATATATATATATATATGTTACCTTTTCTTTCAAAATATTTTATTTATTTGAGAGAAAGAGAGGGTGAGAGAGAGCATGAGAGAGAGAGCTAGAGAACACAAGCAGGGGAGGCAGCACACGGAGAGAGCAGGGAGCCCGATGCAGGGCTCGATTCCAGGATCCTGGGATCATGACCTGAGCCAAAGGCAGATGATTAACCAACTGAGACACCCAGGCGCCCTAAAGAGATTGCAATTTAACAACACTTCATATTTGCCCCTTTTGCTGATATTAAGTCTGCCTCATCTGAATCTTGTCATTTCATGAGAAACATTAAGTCTTCACGGCTGTCTGTGGGCCCCGTTATTAATCTGAGAACTTGACCTCTGGCAAAGCCTCTTGTTTTGTCACCAATAGCTCTTTCTCTGATTTGCTATCATCAGATTCACTGGCAGTTAAAGGTGTTCTTTTTGTACCATCTTTTCCTTTACCCAATTCTTTGAGAATTAAGAAATAGTTTGGCGAACTCTGGACCATCAGTTTCTTCAAGTTGCCCATATTGCAAACATGAGTATCACCTTCCACTTCAGGAAATTCGTCTCTCCCTTCCCAGCCACTACACATTGGTCCTGTGCTTTTTCCACTACAAGTTCTTCAGGACTTTTTACTGTTTCCATTCTGGTTCTTCCCCATTTTTTTTGGCAGCATGGTTTTATCAGAGGCCATGTTTTGTTACGAGCCTGAAAAGCTATTATTTGCCTTCACCAAGATGCCCCGAGGTGTGACACTTCTCCAGTCCATTTGGAACTCAAGCTCCATTTTATGTTTAATTTTCATGTTACTGGACATCTTTTTTTTTTTAATTTAAGATTTATTTATTTACTTAAGAGAGAGCAGTGGGGAAGAGCAGAGGGAGTGGGAGAGTCTCAAGTTTCCATTCAGGGCAGCGCCTGATGCGGGGCTCCATCTCACGACTCTGAGATCACAACTTGAGCGAAGACCAGGAGTCGACACTCAACCAACTGTGTCACCCAGGTGCCCCTGGATGTCTTATTTTTAATATTCATGTTTTAGGCCATAAAGTACAACCCCAGTGTCCTGAAAAGCAAGATATGAGGGCTGCCTTGGGTCTTGCCATCTCTCCTTTGGCCCTACCTCACACCGCCTGCCGTATCACATGTCACTGCACACAATATCCAGTCACTGCCTTTGTCCACACAGGCAGAAAAGCAGAGGGTAGGGCTCTTAGGACA
The DNA here is from genome assembly GCA_004023965.1 of Spilogale gracilis. Lineage (NCBI taxonomy): Eukaryota > Metazoa > Chordata > Mammalia > Carnivora > Mephitidae > Spilogale > Spilogale gracilis. The sequence goes on from PITA01032788.1 coordinate 6,228, forward strand.
TATGTACCTCATATTTTGGGAACAGTAATAAAGTCACATCCACATCTTTGTACAGACAGCTCTCCTAGTTCCTTAGACCCCTTTTATCGTCACTTTCACAGGCCTTCCTGCCTCCTCTGCTCTCACACTGCAGGCCTACTTCTGCTGTGGTTTTCTTTCTGATGCCAGGCTCACCATTGACTACTCAGAAGCCTGAGGAATTATGTACATTTCACAGGAATACCCGTGTACAACTGCTCTCCTTTTCTCATCAGGACATCTTCGGTGAACATATCCTGACAGAGCTGTGCTGGCAACAGCCCAGGGAATTTATCATCCTTGTCCTTGACCTTGTTTTCTCAAGAGACTACTAGTGGTCAAATGGTAAAGGTAAGCAAACTCCTGAAGTTTCATAAAACATATTTATAAGGAGGTTCTTTCCTGCTCTATCAAAGATTAATTGACCATATAGTTGTGGGTTCATTTCCAGGTTTTCTCTTCTGTTCCACTGGTTTATGTGTCTATTTTGTGTCAGTACCATACTGTTTTGATCACTACAGTTTTGTAATATAACTTGAAGTACAGAATTGTTATGCCTGTGGCTTGGCTTGGCTTTTTCAAGGTTGCTTTGGCTATTTGGAGTCTTGTGGTTCCATACAAATTTTAGGATTGTTTGTTCTAGATCTGTGAAAAATGCTGTTGGTATTTTGATTGGGATTACATTAAATATATATATTGCTTTGTAGTATGGACACTTTAACAATATTGGTTGTTGGGGTGCCTGGGTGGCTCAGTCATTAGTCATCTGCCTTCGGCTCAGGGCACGATCCCGGAGTCCTGGGATGGAGCCCTTCATTGGGCTCCCTGCTCGGCAGAAAGGCTGCCTCTCCCTCTCTCATTCCCTCCTGCTTGTGTTTGTTTCCTCTCTCGCTGCGTTTCTCGCTCTGTCAAATAAATAAATAAAATATTTTAAAAAATATATTGGTTCTTCTGGTCCATTAATGGAATGTCTTTCCATTTCTTTGTGGCCTCTTCAATTTCTTTCATCGGTGTATTATAATTTTCAGAGTACAGGTCTTTCACCTCCTTGTTTGGGTGTGTTCCTAGGTACCTTATGGCTTTTGGTGCAATTGTAAATGGGATGTTCCTTAATTTCTCTTTCTGCTGCTTCATTATAAGGAGGCCTTTCTAGACTATGTATCATAGGCCAGCCACAGGCTGGAGCTGCTCTAACTGCCTTTCTTTCCAGCACATCCAGCATCGTGACCAAAACCCCTGAGCAGGAAGTAGAGTGTTACTTTGCAAGAAGGGCAAGAAAAGATGCTATGTGCTTTGGTTAGATTGATATATTTTCTCTTCTTTTTTTTTTTTAAGATTTTATTTATTTGACAAAGAGAAACACAGCCAAAGAGGGAACACAAGCAAGGAGAGTGAGAGAGGGAGAAGCAGGCTTCCTGCCAAGCAGGGAGCCCGATGTGGGATTTGATCCCGGGTCTCCGGGATCATGACCTGAGCCGAAGGCAATCGCTTAACCAACTGAGCCACCCAGGCGCCCCAGACTGATATATATTCTAAAAATGTTTGCATCAATGAGTTCCCCGTGTGGGAAAGAATCTTTTAAAGAGCATTTATTGGGTTTTGTCTCTGCAAAAGCAGTGGAAGCTCAACTTTAGAAATGCCCCAAAAGCATAAGAAGGAACATAAAAATCATATGTTATTTCACCTCACAGAGATAACTAATGTTAACATTTTGAAGTATTTCCTTCCAGCAGTGAGAGACAAGAGAGAGAGTGATCACAATTGGGATCATGTTAAATTATAAATGCGTTTTTCATAGCTTCCTTTTTTTATTTAGCACTGTAACACTCATTTAACATTGAACAAATATGAATGGACCATTATAAATCAGAAATGTACTTGTCTCTAAAAATTATGACCATTTTCTGATGACATTAACTATTCTTCAAAAGCATGATTTTTAAAAGCTAGTGTTCAAAAAAATTTACTTTCATATAACATAATTAAATTCTTCTCTGACTTTTGAACATATGTGTTCTTTCTTTTGTTGTAGCAGCTTTATTAAAGTGTAATAAAGTGCACATATTTAAGGTATACAATTTGTAAGTTATGACTTATGAAGGTACCTGAGAAACTATCATCACAGTCAAGAAAATGAACATTTGCCTTACCCAGAAAATGAGAGTTTTCTTAGGCTCTTTTGTAATTCCTTCCTCCTCCGATTTCCCACCCCTACCACTATCTCCGGGCAACCTCATACCTTCTTTCTGTTGTGCTAAATAGGTTTGGATTTTCTACACTATTTTGTGAATTAAACAGTACACTGTGTACCCTCTTTTGTCTGACTTCTTTCACTCATCATAAGTATTTTGAGATTCATCTATGTTTCTGTGCAATCAGTAGTTTATTTCCTTTTCCTGCCGAGCAGTATTCCATTGTATGGATATACCATAGTGTATGCTGTTTCCAGTTGTTGGTTATTACAAATAAAACTGCTGTGCACATTCTGTGCCTTTGTGTAGCCATATATAAGGTTTTTTTTTAGATGGTCTACACAGACTTATAAACAAATGTTTAGCATCTGAGGATGAAATGTCTTGGTCATATCATGTGCATGTGCGTGTGTTTAAGATTTATTTATTAATTTGAGAGAGAGAGCAAGAGGAGGGACAGAGAGAGAAAGAAAGAATCTCAAGTAGATTCCCGGCTGAGCACAGAGCCCCATGCAGGGCTCAATCCCATGACCCTGAGATAACAACCCAAGTAGAAATCAAGAATCAGACACCCGACCAATTGAGCCACCCAGGTACCCTGTGTGTGTGTGTCTAAGAAATGACCAAACTTTTTCCCAAAGTAGTTGAACAATTTCCATCCCCACCAGCAGTTCAGGAGAGTTCCAACTGCACCACATCCTTGCCAGCACCTGGTATGTTCAGTCTATTAAATTTTAGATATTCTAATAGGTATATGGTGATATCTCGTTATGGTTTTATTTTTTACATCCCTGATGACTAATAATGTTGAATATCCTTTCATGTCCTTAACTCAATCTGTTGGACAGATTTCTCAACTCTTAAGGCAGGTTTAACCTAAAGCAATGACTTTCAGTTGCAGAAGAATACTTCAAAATGTAAGTCTTAGAAAATTCTTTCTTTAATGATACGCTCTGCCATTTTGTCTCATTCCTATACAAAGCATTCAAGGATGCAACAGAAATAAAAGATTAATGTTATTAATAGATGATTATCAGGTGATGATGATGATTTAAAAGTCTTGCATAATCATTAGGTGGACAGCTCCAAAACAAATATATTTTAAGGAAGAACATCTCCATTTTTTTTTTAAGATTTTATTTTTAAGATTTTATTTGACAGAGAGGAGCACAGCAAGAAAGGGAACACAAGCAGGGGGAGTGAGAGAGGGAGAAGCAGGCTTCCCACCAAGCAGGGAGCCTGATATGGGGCTCAATCCCGGGATTCCGGGATCATGACCTGAACCGAAGGCAGTCGCCTAATCAACTGAGCCACCCAGGCGCCCCAAACATCTCCGTTCTGAGTACTGACTATGACTTCCTAAAAGAGCAAAGATCCCAAGGTCATGGTAGTTACGATATTACTTTATGTCTTTCTTCAGAAATCTCCCCATTTCTTCAAGGTGAATTTTACTTAGCAATTCTGATATGGGTCTCTGATCATTTCTGGCTTATTTCCCCTAACCTATTTCTTCCTCAGACTTCTTAGCCCATCCTATTTCACCCCCAGCCCAATTTCCCTTCTCTCAATGGCTGATCTGTTTCTTCTATCATCAAGAAAATCATCTACCGGCTATGATTTCTACTCTTTTCTTTTCCTCAATTTACAAACACATCTACTTCACTCATACTTTCCTCCTTTGCCTTTTGTAGGAAAGACATACTTTTCCTTTTATCTAAGGCCAGCACTGCCTCTAAAATTCTGGATAGGGGCACCTGGGTGGCTCAGTTGGTTGAACAACTGCCTTCAGCTCAGGTCATGATCCCGGAGACCCGGGATCGAGTCCCACATCGGGCTCCCTGCTCGGCAGGAAGCCTGTTTCTCCTCCTCTCACTCCCCCTGCTTGTGTTCCCTCTCTGGCTGTGTTTCTCTCTGTCAAATAAATAAACTCTTTAAAAAAATAAAATAAAAATAAAACTCTGGATATTTCTTCTCCAAATATGTAGGCATTGGAATTGAGTATCTGTCTATTTCTTGTTTCTTTATGTCTTGCCTAACGATTGACTCCTTTCCTTCTGCATCCAAACCTGCATAAGGTTCTTGGAGCTTAAGATAAAAATCTCCCTCCATTTTGTGTTGTTCAGATAAAACCTTCCTTCTCTTCAGAGCCAAACTCTCAGAAAACACAGATTACCCCCACTGCAGCATGGCCCCCGTTCATCCCTTGGCCTATTTTTGCTAAGGACCTCAAAGATCTGTGGTCAGAACCACTGGACATGCCTCAGCACTGATCTTACTTGACATTATAGCTGCTTTTGATCCTGTTGAGTAATTCTCCCTTCATTTGGTTTCTCTTCAACATTTCTCCACAATTCCGTGCCACAATTCTCTTAAAATTGCTGAAGTAATTTCTGTTATGTGCACCTGAGTTCTAAATGACCCCATGTCCTTCTACACTTTATACTGCTGGGCGACTTAACGAACTCCTTACTGCCTCCACACACCACACTTGGACTCCCCAAATTCTGTTCATGATGTTCCTTCCATCCGGGAGGCCTTTCCCTCCTGATTTGCCAAGGTTACTTACTCAAGTGAGGATGGGAAACTTTGCACACAATTAAGGAGCTAGCTGTCAGAGGCTTTTTGGAAAATAAAAAGTGAATTCTTTCATTCAATTCCCTGTGACCATGAGTCTGAAGATTTCATTCCTTTGAAGAGCTAGCACTCCCAGGATCGTGACATGACTTCCGTTGTATGTGGAATTAAAATTGATTTTTCACTGAGTAGTAGAACATTAGTGCTAGAAGGAATTTTAGCAACCATCCCTCTCCCTCTATGAATGAGGAGACAGAGGCCGAGAGGAGAGAAATACCATACCTGTAAAGGTGGAGCACATTTATGGCAGAGTTGTGTCCCCTAATGCCAATTAAAGTATCATTTTCACTATTTTTCAGTGCCTTTATTTTTCAACATTTGTAATACTGATTAATGGTCTTGAAGATTCAGTTGTTAACCTGTTCATTTTGGAGCAACTGAAAAATGGAGACTTTTTCAGTGCCAAGTAAAGCCAAAGAACGACATATTCACAACCTGGAAACCAGATGAATCTTTTCAAATAATCACTCATTCTGTTCTAGGCTGGGAGGGAACAGGCCTTGGAGAATTTGTACATGACATAGGACAATTTAATTTAGTCTCGTCTTCTATTTTTCCTAAGCTGAAATAGGCAGACTTTCTGGTGACTGCTTAGATTCAAAGCAATCTTTCGTATGTACTAAAACATGAGTCTCTGATTTCTCTCATTTCAAGTGCATTTTGGGCTTTCCACAAGGGTTTCCAAATATGTATTATTTCTCAACTGAATTAACATAGTCCTCAGCATGTGAGGCCTCTTGCTTAACCAAGTAAAAAGTAAATCTCTTTCAACAAGACCTGTTTTATTACCATTCCCACTGCCTGCTTTTGGAGCTTCCTTAGTACCTAGGCATCAAGACAAGATTAATAACAATTTGTGAACACCACAAGTTATGGAATTGAAAAAGAGCCAGGGAGAGTAACTTGGCACTGTCCCAGATGCCCACGTGCAATCTCAAACATATTTGTCTGTTAGAGGATCAAGCCCGAATTGCCCCCCAATTGGTGACCTACCCCAATGCTGATGGGTAGGTCACCATCAGACTCCAACTCACATAGCAGTTTTTACAGATCTAATGACTGTTGCTCAACTGGGTGTCCATGGAAACTAAAAAATTGGTTTTTTGCCTAGAGAAGTGGAAAGAAAACCAAGTCATTTGGTTTCTATGTGGTTTCTATGAAGCTAAGGAAATTTTTTGGCGAATGATAAAAACAAGGATGGCTAAAGCTACATGATTCCTTGGTCAATTCTTGATCTTATCAGGAAATATTCCCCATGCTTATTATTCAAAAATATGAAAATATTCTAAATGAAGGAGTACCAGATTCTCAGGTTATTTGATTTTTGGCTGAATTTGAAACAATTACTTAAAAGAGTGACCGATATATGCAACAAAATTTAATAAGTTAAAAAGTCCTTGGATTCACTACATATGGAAAATGTTTCTCATCCACAAATTCAACAGAGTTCCAAGAATGAGAGAAAAAGCTAGTATTTAATAAGGGTGGAGGAGACTGAAACACCTATTCATTAATCCTATGGAAATATTTGTCACTCATATGTGGTTTAGGGAATTGGGTAAAAATAGCACCTTCCTAAGACTTTGTTCATCTGGTCATAGCCCTGAGCTCATATCTATCTGAGCAAGTTAATATGACATAACAGTAGACAGGGGACTTGTGCAGTGAAGTCCTTGATAAACAGGGATGCAGAGGTGACAACTTAGCACATGTGGGCATGATTTGACAGCATCTCTTGACTTCCACCAGCTCAAGAACAACCCCTGGCAGATCTCCTTTCTCAGTGAATGCACAAAACTAGCCAGGCCAAGAAAGGTGGTATATGTGAGTTATAACCAAGAGTTGGCCTGACCTTAGCTGTTCAGAATTTAGGATAATTAATGCTGCTTTTTAGCTTGTCTTAGAATACTTAGAAGAAATACCTATAAAAACTCAACTTCAGACAAGAAGTATAGAAATTGGTTTTATCCATGAGTCATGAGCTAAAATGTCCACAGGGCCAAGTAAGGAATGGAAATCAATATATGGAACTAAGTAGGAACAAAACAATAGCATGAGTGTGATGATAAACATCATTGAAACAGAGGCTCAGGGTGGAGAAAAGCAGGAAGGAATGATGACAACTGTAGCAAAGTATGGAACACATTTCTTCTCGGAAGGAAACAGTCAGGGTTCCAATCTAGATATTGATGTCATGTCTTCACATATTGCAAAGGAGGCTAGGTTTCTCTTGCCCACATCTTGCTGGAGTCCCCACAATGATCTGTTTATTTAAGGAAAGAATAGTAAAAGGGTTGTGAACCCCATCAACTATAAAAATTCATAAATAAAATTGCTGTGTAGTTTTTACAAAAACAAATTTGTGTGAAACAATATAATTTTGCATAAGCTTATAAGCTGCTAAAAATATATACATACATATATATGTATACCAACCTCCCATACACACACACACACACGACACA
>PITA01032789.1:0-13535 GCA_004023965.1 Spilogale gracilis
GCTGTACAGAAGCTTTTTATTTTGATGAAGTCCCAGAAGTTCATTTTCGCTTTTGTCTCCTTTGCCTTTGGAGACGTGTCTTGAAAGAAGTTGCTGTGGCTGATGTCAAAGAGGTTACTGCCTATGTTCTCTTCCAGGATTTTGATGGATTCCTGCCTCATGTTGAGGTCTTTCATCCATTTCGAGTTTGCCTTTGTGTTTGGTGTAAGAGAATGGTCTAGTTTCATTCTTCTATATGTAGCTGTCCAATTTTCCAGCACCATTTATTGAAGAGCCTGCCTTTTTTCCACTGGATATTTTTTCTTGCTTTGTCAAAGATGATTTGACCATAGATTTGTGGGTCCACATCTGGACTCTCTACTCTGTTCCATTGGTCTATTTCTCTGTTTTTGTGCCAGTACCATGCTGTCTTGGTAATCACAGCTTTGTAATAAGGCCTGAAGTCAGGTATCGTGATTCCCCCAGCTTTGTTTTTCTTCTTCAGCAATTCCTTAGCAATTCAGGGTCTTTTTTGGTTCCATGTAAATTTTAGGATTGTTTGTTCCAATGCTTTGAAGAATATTGGTGGAATTTTGATCAGAATGGCATTGAAAGTACCGATTGCTCTGGGCAGTATTGACATTTAATAATGTTTATTCTTCTGATCCATGAGCATGGAATGCTCTTCCATCTTTTTGTGTCTTCTTCAATTTCTTTCATGAGTGTTCTGTAGTTTCCTCCAGTACAGATCCTTGACTTCTTTAGTTAGGTTTATTCCTAAGTATCTTATGGTTTTTGGTGCTATAGTAAATGGAATAGATTCTCTGATTTCCCTTTCTATATTTTCACTGTTAGTGTATAAGAATGTAACTGATTTCTGTGCATTGATTTTGTTGTGAGTTCTAATAGTTTGGGGGTAGAGTCTTTTGGGTTTTCCACATAGAGTATCATGTCATCTGCAAAGAGAGAGAGTTTGACTTCTTCTTTGCCAAGTTGAATACCTTATATTTCTTTCTGTTGTCTGATTGCTATTTCTAGGACTTCTAACACTATGTTGAACAGTGGTGGTGAGAGTGGGCATCCTTGTCTTGTTCCTGATCTCAGAGGGAAGGCTGTCAGTTTTTCCCCATTGAGAATGTGCACATCTTTTTTATATTTTCTGTGACAAAATGGGGAGTGTGCAAAAAAAATGACTTCTGCTGTATAATGAAGTTTGATGATTGTCTAGATGAAAAGCATTTGTGTAGTTGTTTGAATTGCTAGTAAACCAGATGCTTTTACCATAGAACACCACTTTTATTTTAAAAATGTGTAACAGAAAAACCATGATTACATAGGCTTGGGTATTTGGCTGAGTGCAGAGCCCAACCCAGGATCCCATGACCCCAAGATAATGACCTGAGCCAAAAGCAAGAGTCCCACTCTTACCAGACTGAGACACTCAGCTGCCTCTATTATATCTATTATGTATCCCTTAAGCCATACATTATAGGTATTTAAAAAACTGAAAACAATAACCCTTTTCTCATAAAATCTTTTGCTTTGGAAAATGTAATTATTTTCTTTTTTAAATTTAAATTCAATTAACCAAGGTATAGTACATCATTAGTTTTTGATATAATGTTCAATGGTTCATTAATTGAATATAACACCCAGTGCTCATCATATCACATGTTCTCTTTAATTCCCATCACTCAGTTACCCCATCCTCCAACCCACCTCCCTTTCCAGTACCCTCAGTTTGTTTCCTGGAGTGAAGAGTCTCATATGGTTTTTCTCCCCTCTGATTCCTTCCCATTCAGTTTTCCCTGCTTTCCTATAGTCCTCCACACTACTCCTTGTGTTCCACATATGAGTAAAACCATATGATATAACTGTGTTTCTCTGACTTATTTTACTGGAGGTATTAACCCTCCAGTTCCATCCATGTCGATGTAAATGGTAGATATTCATATTTTCTAATGGCTGAATAATATTCCATTGTATATATGGGGGCACCTGAGTGGCTCAGTGCTTAAGCCTCTGCCTTTGGCTCAGGTCGTGATCCCAGAGTCCCGGGATCGAGCCCTGCATCGGGCTCCCTGCTCAGTGGGAAGCCTGCTTCTCCCTCTCTCACTCCCCCTGCTTCTGTTCCCTCTCTAGCTGTGTTTCTGTCTGTCAAATAAATAAATAATATATTTTAAAAAATATCCCATTGTATATATGAAGCTCATCTTCCTTATCCATTCATTCGTTGAAGAGCATCTCAGTTCCTTCCACAGTTTGGCTGTTGTGGACATTGCTGTAATGACCATTGGGATGCAGATGCTCCTTTTTGCTACATCTGTATTTTGGGGGTAAATACCCAGTAGTGCAATTGCCAGGTCTTAAGGTAGCTTTATTTTTAACATCTTGAGGAGTCTCCATACTGTTTTCCAGAGTGACTGTACCAGCTTATATTCCCACCAACAGTGTAAGAGTGTTCTTCTTTCTCCACATCCTCACCAATGCTTGTTTTTCCTGTCTTCTTCATTTTAGCCATTCTGACTGGTATAAAGTGGTATCTCACTGCCTGATGGCAAGTTATGTGGAGCATTTTTTCATGTGTCTGTTGGCCATTTGAATGTCTTCTTTGGAAAAGTGTTTGTTCATGTCTTCTGTCCTTTTCTTTACTGGACTCTGTTTTTTGGGTGTTGAGTTTGTTAAGTTCTTTATAGATTTTGGATACCAGCCTTTATCTGAAATGTCATTTGCAAATATCTTCTCCCATTCTGTAAGTAGTTTTAGTTTTATTGATTGATTTCTTTGATGTGCAGAAGCTTGATTAAGTGTCAATAGTTCATTTTTGTTTTTGTTTGCCTTGCCTTTAGAGACATGTCTTGCAAAAAATTGCTTTGTCCAGGGTAAAAGAGGTTGCTGCCTGTGTTCTTCTCTAGGATTTTGATGGATTCCTCTCTCACATTTAGATCTTTCATCCATTTTGAGTTTATCTTTGTGTATGCTATAAGTGAATGGTCCGGTTCCATTCTTCTAATTGTGACTGTCCAATATTCCCAGCATCATTTATTAAAGAGACTGTCTTTTTTCCATTGGATATTCTTTCTTGCTTTTCAAAGATTAGTTGACCACAGAGTTGAGGGTACATTTCTGGGTTTTCTATTCTGTTCCATTGATCTATGTGTCTGTTTTTGTGCCAGTACCATGTTGTCATGGTGATCACAGCTTTGTAATAGAGATTGAAGTCAGGCATTGTGATGCCCCTAGCTTTGGTTTTCTTTTTCAACATTCCCCTGGTGATTTAGGGTCTTTTCTGGTTCCCTACACATTTCAGGATTGTTTTCTCCGACTCTGTGAAAAATGTTGATGATATTTTGATACGGATTGCACTGAATATGTAGATTACTCTGGGAAGAATAGACATTTTAACAGTTTTATTCTTCCAATCCATGAGCATGGAATAATTTTCCACTCTTGTGTCTTCCTCAATATCTTTCATAAGTGTTCTATAGTTTCTAGAGTACAGATATTTTACCTCTTTGGTTAGGTTTATTCCTAATTATCTAATGGTTTTTGATGCAAACTGTGGATGGCATCAATTCCTTAATTTCTGTTTCTTCAGTCTCATTATTAGTGTATAGAAATGCAACAGATTTTTGTGCATTGATCTTGTATCTTGTTTTGCTGGATTGCTGTATGAGTTTTAGCAATTTTGGAGTGGATGGAGTCTTTTGGATTTTCCACAGAAAGTATAATGTCAAGTGTAAAGAGAGAGAGTTTGACTTCTTTGACAATTTGAATGCCTTTTATTTATTTTTGTTGTTCGATCCCTGAGGCTAGGACTTCTAGTAGAAAAATGTAGATATTTTTATAATAATATGCAATTTGTAGTACCATGTAATTGATCTATTATTAGTATTTTAAGTTATTAATACAAATAAAATTTTTTCTCAGTTTTAATTTCTAATACAGTGCATATTAGAGACAGTACATCTATATTTATAACCTGCATAACAGAAGCTTTTTGGATTATTCAGTAATTCCTAGGAGTGTAATAGGATACTGAGACCAACAAATTTGAGAACTGCACTAGCACATGTTAAATACCTTCCATTCACTGCACTTCTTTTCAGGGATATGAGGATAAATATATTGTGATACAGGACTCCAAAGAGCCTTTAGTCAAATAGGGTGGAGTGAAGAGATGTAACTGCACCAGTTCAGTGCAATATGGAAAAAGATGCTTCCACATCTGGTTGAATCCAACAAGTAATTTATTGAACATCTATCCCTCAAATGTCTTTAAATAAAATAAAAAAATATTAATTTTAATTATTTTTCTTCTACCACTTTTCACCCAGGGATGACTGATGCCTAAATTTTCTGACACTAGTTATTGTTTAAGTCGCATTTTAATTTTAATTGATTTACTTAGAATGAAAAGCATAGTAGTATCTATAATAATTGAAAATTTTAAAAGTGAAATAAATAAAAAGAATTTGATTATGCAGTAATTTAGTCTCTGATAACTATTTATCCATTTTACCATATTGTTATGGTATTATTTCTTTTTTGTTTGTTTGTTGTATTATTGCTTTTTTGTTGTTTCAAGTTTTTACTTAAATTCCAGTTAGTTAACATATAGTGTAATGTTAGTTTCAGGGGTAGAATTAGTGACTCATCACTTAGATATAACATCCAGTGTTCATCAAAACAAGTACTCTCTTTAATACCCATCACCCATTTAACTCATCCTCTTGCCCACCTCCCCTCTACCAACCTTCAGTTTGTTCTCTATTTGTATTTCCCTGATGATGAGTGACGCTGAGTATCTTTCATGTGTTTGTTAACCATCTGGATGTCTTCTTTGGAAAAACACCTATACATGTCTTCTTCCCATTCTTAACTTGATTATTTGATTTTTAGGTGTTCAATTTGATAAGTTCCTTACAGATTTTGGATAGTTTTAGCTCTTCACTGGATATGTCATTTGAAAATATCTTCTTCCCTTCTGAAGGTTGCCTTTTAATTTTGTTGATTATTTCCTTTGCTGTGCAAAAGATTTGTATCTTGATGAAATCCCTATAGTTCATTTTTGCTTTAATTTCCCTTGCCTCTGGATACATATCTAGTAAGAAGTTGCTATAGCTGATGTCAAAAAAGGTTACTGTTTGTGTTCTCCTCTATGATTTCAGTGGCCTACTATCTCACATAGTCTTTCATCCATTTTGAATTCATTTTTAAGCATGTTGTAAGAAAGTGGTCTAGTTTCATTCTTTTACATGTTGCTGTCCAGTTTTCCTGGCACCATTTGTTGAAGAGACAATCTTTTTTTCCTTTGGATATTCTTTCCTGCTTTGTCAAAAATGAATTGACCACAGTTTTCTCTTGTGTTCCATTAATCTCTGTGTCTGTTTTTGTGTCAGTATCATACTGTCTTGATGACTACAGCTTTGTAATATAACTTAGTCTGGAATTGTGATGCTTCCAGCTTTGCTTTTCTTATTTAAGAGTGCTTTGGCTATTTGGGTCTTTTGTGGTTCCATACAAATTTGAGGGTTGTTTGTTCTAGCTTTGTGAAAAATGTCAGTGGTAATTCTATAGGGATTGCATTAAATGTGTAGATAAAACACTCTAAAATAAGAAAGTCAAGGACCTGAGTCTGCTTTTTAAGAATCTCATTCACATTTATGGGAAATTGCTTTAGGAAATATAGATCTTTTATTAACAATATTTGTTTTTCCAATGCATAAACATGGAATGTTTTTCCATTTTTTTTGCATCCTCTTCAGTTTCCTCTTCAGTTTCTTTCATTGCATCCTCTTCAATTCTGCTTTTTAGGGGGGTCTTTGTATGATTTTGGAATCAAGGTAATGTTTTATAGTGTTCAGAGTATAGATCTTTTACCTCTTTGGTTAAGTTTATTCCTAGGTAACTTACAGTTGTTGGTACAATTGAAAATATTGATTCCTTGATTTCTCATTCTGCTGCTCCAATATTGGTGTCCAGAAATGCAACATATTTCTGTACATTGATCCTTTATCCTGCCACTTTGCTGAATTGTGTATCAGTTCTAGCAAGTTTTTGGTGGGGTCTTTCAGGTTTTCTACATAGAATATCATGTCATCTGCAAATAGGGAAAGTTTGACTTCTTCCTTGCAGGTTTGGATGCCTTCTATTTCTTTTTGCTCTCTGATTGCTGAGTCTAGGATTTCCAGTACTCAGTTAATTAACAATGGTGTGAGTGGACATCCCTATCTTTCTCCTGACCATAGAGGAAAAGCTCTCAGGTTTTTTTACATCCATGTTCATCAGGGTTATTGGCCTACAATTCTGCTTTTTAGGGGGGTCTTTGTATGATTTTGGAATCAAGGTAATGTTGACCTCATAGAATGAATTTGGAAGTTCTCTTTCCATTTCTGTTTTTGGGAACAGTTTGAGGAGAATAGGTATTAACTCTTTTTTAAATGTTTGGTAGAATTTTTCTGGGAAGCCATCTGGCCCTGGGCTTTTGTTTATTGGGAGATTCTTGATTACTAATTCCTTTGCTTGTTATCTGTCTGTTTAACTTTCCTGTTTTTTTTCTGTTTCAGTTTAGGTAGTTTATATGTTTCTAGGAATTTGTCCATATTGCCCATTTTGTTGACATACAATTTTTTAAATAATATTCTCTTATAATTGTTTGTATTTCTGTGGTATTGGCTGTGATCTCTCCTGTCTCATTTGTGGTTTTATCTATTTGGTTCCTTTCTGTTTTCTTTTTGATAAGTCTGACTAGGGGGTTATCAATTTTATTCTTTCAGAGAACCAGCTCCTGGTTTTATTGGTCTTCTACTGTTTTTTTTTTGTTTGTTTGTTTGTTTCTATATCATTCATTTCTGCTCTGATTTTTATTATTTCCCTTCCTCTGCTGGTCTGGGGATTTATTTGTTGTTCTTTTCTAGCTCCTTTAAGTGTATGGTTAGATTGTGTACTTGAGATTTTTCTTGCTTCTTGAGACAGGCTTGTATTGCTATATACTATGACCACTTTTCCTGCCTCCCAAGGTTTTGGACTATGATATTTTCATTATCATTTGTTTCCATGTATTTTTTCATTTCTTCTTTAATTTCCTCATTGACTTATTCATTCTTTAGTCAGATTTTCTTTAAGCTTCATATATTTGTGGTTCATTTCCATATTTTTTTCTTTGTGATTGACTTCAGTTTCATAGTGTCATGATTGGAAAATATACATGATATTATTTCAGTCTTTTTGTATTTGTTGAGGGCTTATTTGTAAGCCAGTATGTGATCTATTGTGGAGAATGTTCCATGTGCACTTGTAAAGAATGTGTATTCTGTTGCTTTAGGATGATATATTTGGAATATATAGCTCTTATTTCCTTGTTGACTTTCTGCTTAAATGATCTATCCATTGGTGTAAGTGGAATATTCAAGTCCTCTACTATTATTATATTATTATCAGTGAGTTCCTTTATGTTTGCTATTAACTGTTTTATATATTTGGGTTCTTCCAAGTATTATGGTATTATTTGTAACATTTAAACATCTTCAGGAAAGTTTCATTTATATGAAAAGCAAAACTTGGAATAAGAATGAAGAAATTAATGACTTTTGTTCACAATTTTCAAAAGACAATATAGTTCTGTGTTATTTTAATACTGGAAAGTGAAATAGAGACCAAAGACATTTGTTGGATTATTTTTAGTTAATTTGGCTTTCTAAAATTTGTGAACTTCCTTGGAACTTTCAGCTTAAAGTAGCTTCAGATGCAATTAGTATTTGTCTCTACAGTTACATAATAAGCATGTGTACAAGGAGACTATTCACTTGTATTCTGTAATGACTTCGGAGTCAAATAACATGGGTCAAATTTTTTGTGTAGGCAAATCTGTCTACCTCTCAAAGGTTCCGTAATCCCATGTGAGAAATGGTGGTTAATAACACATCACCCTAATAGAACTGATAAGAGACTAATGTGGAGTAATAGTGCAATGCATTTATCACGATGCCTGGTACATAAAAATCACTGTACATGTTAGTAACTGAGTGTGTGTGTGTGCGTGTATATGTATACATGTGACAGTATGCACATACACATATATAATCACACAGCCATTTATAGAACTCTCTCTGTGTCTCTCTCTCTCTGTCTCTCTCTCCATATATATATATATATTATATATATATAATACATATATAATACACACAGGACCATAAAACCATATAATATATATGTATATATAAGAGTACATAACAGTGATATGTGCATCTGCATAAATGAAAATGTAGCGACTAGAAATATTAACATTTTCTTCTAAATTCCAATTAATCCATTGGAAAAACTTTTCCCCTTCTAATTATTCACTTTGAGCAGAATCACCTTTAATTTTATCTTCTTTTAAAAGGTGGGAAAACAAATCCCTATACTGGCAGAGTTTATAATTTAATAGGTAAGACTGATTATTTTAATCACAGTAATGCAGTGGCAGAAACAATAATACAGAATTAACTAGAATGCTCTGAGAGCACTTGGAAACTGTTACCCAAAAACATGGGGAATAAAGGATAAAGAAGAAATGTTTATTCCAGGAAATAACTCTAAAAAGATGAGGTGTTGTCACATGAAGAGTGATTTAAGGAATAGCATTCCAGACTGAGAGGAAAAAATGCCATAACTCAGAAGGGTGAAATGAGCCAGGTATGCACCAGGACCTTGAATCAGCACACTGTAACTAGAACAATGGTTAAGAGACCAGTACTGTGAAAAAGAAAAGGAAAGGGAAGAGAAGGGGAAGGGAAAATGGAAGGGAAGGGAAAAAAAGAAAATAAACCAGTGCTGTGAAATTGTGAAAGTTTTAAGAAATTCTTGTGTCTGAGCCTAATCCTATAGTGTATGCTTCTGTGGCGGGTGCAGGCACACACACACACACACACACACACACGCGCGCGCGCGCGCGCGTGTGTGTGTGTGTGTGTGTGTGTGTGTGTGTGTTTAAATTCCACAGTAAATACTGTTGCAGACCCTAGTGGAGAACTTAGTTGAGGATAATTTTGGGGGCAGCTGAGAGCTACAGAAAATGACAGATCACAGACTGTTCCCTCTGTCATGTAATGAATTAAAACTATATCCTGTAGTGGGGAGCCATTGAGAGCTTTTAAGGAGGAGGATGGCATTGTCTCAATTTGATTTTAAACTTATCACCATGGTAGTAGAACGAAAGATGAATTTGAATGAGCTAGACTACTGGCAGAGGACCCAGTGAAGAGAATATTTCAGTAGATAGATTGGGAGAAAAAGATCAAGATCCAATCTGGAGCACTGCAAACGGGGACAGAGAGGAGGGAAAAGTAAAATTGTCAGGAATTGAAGATTGAGTAGATATTAAGTATTTAAAAGCAGAAGTTGTAAGTTAATTTGGACATTCCATTTTTTTCTGGCAGTGAAATAATGATACAATTAATGGTATTGGGTTCCTGTTTTAGAAGTATCAAAAATGAAGTAGACAGTTTCTGAAACTGGCTTGCGAGAGATAGTACATTTGCTTTAATAAATTTTCTCATGCTAGCACACTATCAAAAGGGTGACATCTCTGAGAGGAGCTATGATAATGTGGTCACCTTCTGAAGATCTGGTTTAGAGGGATGAATATATGACATACCCACTGGACTCAAAAAATTAATGTTTTCAGAGACAGTTTAGCAACTGCTTCATTGTAATCAATTCCTGCCTTGGAAAGGAGATAGTCTCATTTGTCAATTAAAGAAGGATTGATGTGTTTTGCAAGAACCAAAATTGGCTTTCTGTTGTATAAATTAAGGAGCCCGACTTGTAAGCATTAGAAGTTACCTTACAAGTACATCTCATATAGAATGGAGAGATGCTGGAAATCAGGGCCATTATTTTTTTTCCTAGAATTCTAAGATGCACTTTTTACCTCTCTCTGGATGAATTTTGCTCATCTTTAAGACAGATGTCAGGTGCTGTCTTTCTCAGGAAGCCTTCCCTAATCAGAATTTGTCTGTAGCTCGGATTAGGCACTCCTGATTTGAGCTTCTGTAATACAGAGCGGATGCCACAGCAAATTACAGAGTTGTGTTTGCTTGTATACCGGCAACCCTCAGCTGTTGAAGGTAAGGAATGTCTTCACTAAATAAATATGAGACTTCATATTCCTGCACAATTAAAAATGGAAGGGCAATTTTGACCTAAAGTGTTTAAAGGATGTCTGTGTTAGATTTTAGAAAAACCTGCTAGAATAAATGTCCACTACAAAGAGAACATTTTAACAGATTCCTATTTTAAGAAGAGCACCTACAAATGTTTTTTTAAGGCACTAAATGGGTAGTCTGTTTTTTTGTTAATAATGTTCACCTAAATATTCCTGTCACACCTCAAACTGACAAGTATTTTACTTTAGAACTCTATACTTCCTAACACAGAATTTTCCAACTATAGTACCCTGATCCCCCTTTTTAGGACTGGTTCTTCTATTTTCATGGATATAGAGCAATTCAGGTAGAAACATTTTGGCCACTTCAAAAACAACCGCCACCTCATCAATGATGGATAATAGATCTCTGAAATAAAGGATTAGGCTTTACTAGTGTTGTGTTCACTCCCTCTCTTACTTTTCTCTTCCCTACAGATTCACAAAGGCCTATGCTGCTCATTTCTACTCTCTCAACCAGCCCTTCTTCCTCACTCACTTTTGCAAACTTCTATCTGCAAATTTCACAAATATCAGTGTGCCTCAAATTTTATTCTTGTCCCTTTTTTTTCATTCTTTATACTTTTACATGGTGGTTTCAACAATTTCTGAGACCTCACCTATTTCCCATGCTGATGATTCACATATTTATGTCCATGGTTTATTCAACAGCCTGTTCAGGTCTTCTTGTATTAAACACAAGAACCAAACGTTTAAGATATCAAAACTAAGCTTATCTTTACCTATTCTTTCTCATCTGTTCACTCTGTCAGTGAGTGGTACCAAGATCCAAATACCTAAGCCACATTTCATTCCCTTTCTCACCCCCACATTCAGTCAATTGCTAAGCTTATCAACTCCATCTCCTCAGTAAACGAGCATCCAGTTGTTTACATCTCTCCGTGGTCACCATCCAGACACCATTATCTCATCCTTAGATCATTGCTTATAATTGCCTCTTTCTGCTTATGCTTACTCTTTTCTTGCCATTCTCATATTTATTCTCTTCACTAAAGCCATGTTGATAATTCTAAAAGGCAAATCTAACAATGTCACCTCCCTGCTCTCAACCCACAATTGTTTTCCCATTTTCTTACAATAAAGTCCAAACTCCTTAGTGAGATTTGAAGATTCTTTCCGATATAATACCTGTTTTCTTCCATTTCAAATTCTATGACTTTCTACCTAAGCCTTCAGAATCTAGTCATGCTGAACCTTGAAAGCATTTAAAAGCAACATGCTTCATCTTCTTTCCAGATCTTCAGACCTATTGATTTAATTGATACATCTCATCCGGGATGATATGCAGCTGTGTGATTATAGTGATATGTAGGAAATAATTTATTGTACTTCCATTCCAGTCTATTTGAAGAGAAAAATCTCCATTTGAAATCTCCATATGAAATCAACAATCGTTCTGTTTAAATAATCTACCTCTCACCTTGTCCCATGCAGCCACTCATTCTTTATACCTCAAATTAGATGATACTTTATTTTATAATCCATCTGATACATATCTAATTAGATATTCTCATGATAAATTCCTGTAGCACATTTTAATTTGTATCACTATTTTTTAGACTTTTAAAATGAATTTTTATTTTTTCCATAACCCAGCCACCCTATCCCTCCCCTACCACCCAGCAATGCTCAGTTTGTTTCCTGAGATTAAGAGTCTCTTATGGATTATCTCTCTTCCTGGTGCCATTTGTTTCATTTTTTTCCCTCCCTACCCTCCATGACCGCCTGCCTGCCTCTCAAATCCCTCATATCAGAGAGATCATATGATAATTGTCTTTCTCTGATTGACTTATTTCACTCAGCATAATACCCTCCAGTTTCACCCATGCCATTGCAAATGGCAGGATCTCTTTTTGATGGCTGCATAGTATTCCTTTGTATATAGTGTGTCACTATTCTTATATTCCTTTAAAACTGCAGGGTCCTCTGCCAGACTGCAATCTCAATGAAGATATGAGTAATGATAATCTTTGTTACTGTTGTAGCCTTACTACCTATAGTGTCTGGCATATGTAGAAGCTCAAGGCATTTTGTTGTTGTTTTGTTGTTGTTCTTGAAGGCTTGAAAGATAAGTCAGGTTGAAAATTTTTTCTATCTTCTTTGGTCCATAGAGGGTTTCTAATGGTATGAATCAAAGTAGCCACCATCAGTATACACCAAATCAACCCACCAGCTTTATATTTAATTAGGGAAATTCTTCCAAATCTGGCAATAGGTTGTCTCAGAATTAATTTTTGGTATTTTAGTTTATCTTTTTCTGTGATTCATGGATAGTCTGACATTTTAAAATATTTTATTTATTTATTTGAGAGATAGAGACAGAGATAGTAACAGAGATAATGAGAGAACAGACTCTGTAAGGAGAGGGAGAAGCAGGCTCCCCGTGAGCAGGGAGCCCCACATGGGGCTAGATCCCAGGACCCTGGAATCATGACCTGAGCCAAAGGCAGATGCTTAACCAACTGAGCCACCAAGGCCCCACTCATGGATTGTTTGAAAAGAAGCTGGAAGAAGATTTACCTCAGGGAGAGATTACTAAGTGTTATTTTAGTCCAAAAGCCTTCTATCCATTGATGTGAGGGCTTGTGTTTGGGCAACTAATACATTCCTCTCATACTTTAAGTGGAAATGTGTCATCACTTTTGAGCTAATATATAAAAACCTGTCTAGTTGTTCAAAAAAGTGCTGGATGGAGAAGGAGCCTGACAGTTGCACCAGAAAATCACATGTTTGTCATTGTGAGAACAGGATTAATGTCCTTGAAAGGTAGGATCACTGGATGGAAAAAATAAAATCATAGCAAGAATTAGGACTAAATAAAATGGAATGAATGGAGGATGTAGGCCTGGAAATATCTGGTGCCCTATAAAGCTGATTATTATCAATTGATAAAACTATTTGGGGATGAGATTTAGAAAATACACAGGACTATCAATTTAATTGTCATTAAGAGAACAGATGTGTTGAGATATTATTAACAAGACTTAATTTGGGGAAAAGATCAGATGTAATTTCATCAAACCCAAGATATGTTAAAATCCAGGTCTCTGTAATTGTTTGCTTTCATGTAAAACACTCTTCTGATATCTTTAAGGCTATAATGAAAAATCTTTTAGCTAGTTCAAGGACCCAAGAATTTTTGTCATTAAAAACAAATGGGGATGTCAATGGTCAGATTTTGTAACTAGTCCCTGTTCTAAATAGTTCCAGATATATAAATCAAGTTCGGGTGTCCTGGCCTTTTCATTTGGAAAGTGGATAAAAGAAAAGAAATATAGTATCTCAGTCTTAATAATTCTTCAAGCCAAATTTTTCTTGTTTGTTTTTTAAATGATAAAATACCGTT
>PITA01032790.1:0-13554 GCA_004023965.1 Spilogale gracilis
TTCAGAGGATTGAGCTTTGCAGATCCAGCCTGTGGTGTGGCCATCACATCAGAGCTCTTGCTGGGACCGGCAGCAGGTGTTTCTCTGGTCCCACTTAGGAATGATGGAGGCTCACTGTCGCACGCCGTGCTGCGTCCCCAGGGACGCCTGCCAACAATGTGGGTTCTGTCCTCCCGGGCGTGGTGGCCGTGGCCCCAGCGTGTGGACGAGGACATCGTGGCAACAGTGTTAGCTTCTCAGTGACCGTGGAGCCCTGAGGATTGCCTCTGGGATGTCAGGCAAGCACTCCTTGGAGCCGATCCTAGTGCTGTAGGTCAGGCTGGAAAATGACGTGCACATGTAGCATGTGAATGAGTACAACCACCAGCCGGCTTTGGGGGATAACGAAGCTCCCTCTGAGTTGTCTACACTGGGTGCACAGCTCCAAACTCCGACGACACTGTGGGCAGCCCCTGGCCACCTGCAGCCCCACCGCTTACGCCATCAGTGCTGGTCTTCTTACAGATGACATCAGGTCTTCCCCTGCTTCCTCCGGCCACCGGGAAGCTTTCTGGTCAGCACTGTTCCCTGGAGAAATCACGACCCTGTAGTGACAGGGAACAGATGCAGAGCAAGGGCCAGGGCAGAGATGGGGGCTTGTCGGAGGCAACCTCACCACGATGCTCTCAGGCTGCTGCTGGGATTGCTGTGTGCCCACGGCTCCTTCCAGGTTCCCGGATTTGTAGCCTCCGCGTATCGTGGATGTCGGTCCCCTTGTCCAGCCTCCCCTGTATGGCACGTGGGGACGTCTGGAACTGGATTTTTCAGGCTCTTTGCGGAGCCCAGCGTGTTTGCGATGGCGCAGCCCCCACACCGCCCACAAGGAGCCCACTCGGGGGCCTGCTTCCCTCGCTCCCCGTCCACACCCGCAGCGTGCCCCGAACCCACCGCACACTTCTGTGGCCGGCACACCTGTAAGGCACCACTGCCGTCCCTGTGGGAGTCTCTGCTCTATCCTCCGAGTCCCTTCCTAGCCCTGTGTCACCTCCGTGGTCGGGGTGGCGGCGAGCGACCAGCAGCGGTAATGCCACCCAAGCCAGAACTGCGTGTTGTTTCCAGGGACTTCTCCTTCCGTGAAGCCTCGGGCTGGGGACGCGTGTGTACACGTGCGGGCTCACGGGCGTGCACACAAGTCGGGGGGCGGGAGTAGGACTGTTCCTGGATGCGAGCATGACGACGCCACATGTGAGGGTCACAGAGGGGAGTCGGCGTGGCTTGCCGGGAGAGGACTCCGTGAGCCCGGGGAGCATCACAGACCCGCGGTGCTCCCGCGGTGTCCCTGAGTGGGGCAGGCCTGGCTCCCGCGGCTGTCGAGGCTCATGACCCTGCACAGTCACATGTGGGACGACCACGCGGAGGCTGCTTCATCTTTTGGCATGCCTCCCACTGTGGTGTCACGTGTTTTCCAGGTCCGTGAGGCCTTTCTCTGTTCCCCATAACCTGCCTCGGTCCCACGATGGTGGCCCTCCTTAATTTCACGTGCCTCCACAAGGCGCTGAGGCACGTTCCGCCTTTGTCCTGACATTTGGGTTCACGCTGCTGCCTCCGCTGAAGGGGAGGCTCCCCTGTGGCCCAAGCCACGTGTCCATAGGAGCTTCCAGAACATGCGCCGTGTTGACATGATGAGTATCATGTGACTGCTGAGGCTCTCCCACCTGTGAGCCTGGACTGCCACCGAGTGTCACTGGCATGTGGGCCAGACTCTGGACCCCCACTGGGCCGGACGTGATGCCCTTGCCCGGCCTCTGGTCCCCGCCAACCCATTAGCTGTGGTGTTCGGATCCCAGACAGACGCCCTTCGATATTTCAGAGGAAGCAAACTAGATTTCTAGCCGAGGTCTCCAACATGAAGCCGGTCCTAGCCTTCCCGCCCGCCGACGGAGCCAGGCCCTCCTTCCCCACACTGAGCGCCTCTTTGTTCCGGGGAAGGAAGAAGGAGGGAAAGCGGGGAGCGCCGGGGCACACGCCGGCCGCTGCAGGAACACGTGTATTGTGGCGTATCATGTAGCGGGGCGCTGTGGGGAATAGTAATGAATAGTTGGAACCACAATAATGCGCATTGTTGATGTTTGTTAAAATAAAGATATTCAATTTATAATAAAAGGGATTAAAAGCTTAATTCATGGCTATGTTAATATTTGCCTGCGAGCGCTGAGATAAAGGACGACGCACCTTATCACGGTGAACACCTGCACGCACAAGTTCCTCCGCGGAGATCTCCACGGGATTGTATGTTCTACAGAGCTTAAACTTTCATTTCCCAAAATAATGATATCATTCGTTTACAGATATAGATAGAGGCTCTCCTCACTCCAACTCTATGCTGAGACGAGTATTGTGACCGGCTACAAAAACGCAGATTAACTGCAGCCGTGATCCGCCGCGATTTTCCCGCCGCGGTAGCAGATGAGCTGGCGGGCCCCGCCCGCCACGTCTGCACGCTCTCGCTTGTGGGCGCCTGCTGGATGCGCGCTCCCCTCCTCCACCCCGACGGGGGTGCTCCCGCCAGCACGCGGCGCCGGGGGAGGGCCGGCTTGGTGGGACATGGCCCGTCTTGGGTGCTCATGGATCGCACCGTGTTTTAAGATGTGTGTGTGGGGGGTGGTGGGTAGGGAGGGGGCTCTGCTCTCTGCAGCTTTATGACGAATTCTCTGGGTGAAGTATCCTGATGGAAAGCCAGCACTTATTGAACGACTCAGACTTGGTCATCCTGGGCTGCTCGCCTGGGAGGTGCAGCTTGGGGAACACCAACAGGAAGAAAGCCACCCAAAGTACTAAGCTGCAGCTTTATTCCTCAGGATATGCGTTATGTAGATGGTGGACTGTTGACATATTTAAGGATCTGGGTTGTATCTGCGTCCTGGGGCTGTCACAGAGCCCCAGCCCAGGCGGGCTGCCCCACGCACCTGCTCTCCCCAGTCCTGGAGGTGCAGGCCTGGGATCGGGGTGCGGGCAGGCCCGTGCTCCCTCAGAAGGCACGGGGGAAGGGGGTCCAGCACATGCCCAGCATCCCCATAGCGTTCCCTGTGGTCTCGGCTGTGTCCTCACCTCCCCTTTTATAAGGACACTGTCATTGAATTAGGACCACCTGACCCCAGTGTGACCTCAACTTAGTCAGTTACATCTGCTTTGACCTTGTTTCTGAATAAGGTCATGTCCTGCACTGCGGTGGGGAAGGGGAGGGGGCCGGTTGCTGGTTAGGGTTTGGAGAAGTCATCGTGGCCGTGATTCAGCCTCTCGCACTGGTGTTAGCAGTTAGAGTTTCGGGAGTGGTAGATGGCAGAGACCAGCAGGAGGTCGGTGGCCAGAGAAGACACCGCCACCCCAGGGAGGTGTTGATAAGAAGAAACAGGGACTGGTCTTGTAGTCGCCTGGGCAAGAAGGCAGGAAGGAGATGCCAGGATGCAGGGCAGACCCAGGACTCCCCGTGTCTCCATATGTGAAGGAAGGGATGGGCCTTTGGGTGGGGTCAGCCTTGCTGTGCACCGAAGTCCGAGAAGTGTCTCCTGGACGGGGGCCTCCTGGACGGCGACCTCCTGGACGGTGACCTCCTGGACGGGGACCGGCTGACTTACGCAGCAGTGTTGCTGGTGCTCCCACTCACACACGGTGGCTTGGGGCCACGTGCACGTTTCCAGGAATGTCCTGTCCCAGGCCTGGGGCAGTAAGTGGGGTCCCAAGAGCCTCTGGAGAGTTCCCCGTGGTCCCTCTGTCATGTCCGGCACTGTGCTGAGCCTGGCGTATTTTTCCCAGAAGGGGTCCCCTCCCTGGAAGAGCCCTGGTCCTGCTGCCTAGATAACAGTGGGTGTCAAGCGGTCTTCTGCAGGATCTTGGCCCCATCGGCTTGGGTCCAGAGAGCCTGCTTTCAACCCTGTGTTGTAAGCTCTCTCTGCAGAAACCATGAAATATCTAGAACAACGAGTGAGAGAAGGCCATGCAGGTAAGAGGAAGTAGGACCGGCTGAGCTGTAAATAAGGCCAGGTTACGCTCTGGGGCCTGGGGCGGCTCTTAGCAGTGCTGCTAATGGTGGGGGTGAGCTCTGTCCCTGGATGGTGGGCCATCTGGCTTTTGTGGGCTCGGGGCTGTGTGTGCAGAGGGTGGGAAATAGACTGGGCAGGGAAGCCTGGGCTCAGCCGGTTATAGAAGGCTTTGACAGTAAGCGGAAGTGTCTGAAGTTAACTCTCTACAGTGAGCAGGGGCCCTAAACCGTTAAGACAGAGGCCGAGTTGACAGGGAAGAGAGGGCAGCTGGCCGCACGGGGACCAGAGCAGACATGCGGTGGTCTGCCTCCCCACGGGGGGACAGGGGAGGCAGCCTCACGGCCTCACTCCTGTCCTCGGGCATCTGGAAGGGGGGGCAGGACCCCCATCTGTCAGTGTTGTCCACCCATTGGAACTGGTCCCTAGGCAGAGTTCACAGTGTTTATTTACTTTTTTTACATATTAGCTTCTTTATGGAAGATGCTGAACGATGTGTGGGGAGGATCACCGAGCAGTGCAGGGTGCATGGGGGCTGCTGGTTGCAGGGGGTCTGTCCAATGGGATGTGTGCAGGGGCGACGGGGGCTGTCGCATGAAGAACTCTGATGGAGACAAGCTTGTCTTTGCTGAGCGGCACTGCCCGGTCTGTCAGTCCCTAGCTGCGGGGGATCAGATTCAAGTTAATTCAAATGAAATATGTCACAGCTTTGGTTTCTCAGTTACACTCGCTGTGTCTTCAGTGTTCAGAGAGCTACACAGGCTCCTGGTCACCCGGCTGGGCAGAGCAGGTGTGGGGCCTCGCCGGGCCACAGAGAGTCCGCCGGGATGGCGTTGCCCCAGTGGAGCCCGCGTCTGCAGGCCAGCGAGCTAGAGGTGCCCTGGGCTAGTCTGTCGTATTTCGTTGTTTATGTCACAGAATAAAATCAACCCCCCTGTAACCTAGTTCTCTGTTGTCCCTGTTTAGGTGGGAAAGATCTATTTTTTCTCTATTTTAGGTGGGAAAATATCCAAATAGATTTTTTTAAAAGTCTATTTTTAAAAAGATTTATTTATTTATTTTGAGAGAGAAAGAGAAGGTGGGCAAGGGGCAGACGGAGAGAATCCCAAGCAGACTCCCCGCTTGGCATGGAGGCCGATGTGGGGTTCAATCTCACCGCCCTGAGATCACGACCTGAACCAAAATCCAGACTCAGACCCTTAACCAACTATACCCCCCAGGTGACCCTAGGAGGGTCTGTTTTAGCTGTTTAGATAGAAAAAGGCCAAAGTGGAACTTTGGAGCAGTGGCAGTGAACAGCATTTAACAAAGTCAATAAGGATGAAACTGTAACTCACAAATCATAGAAAGTAAGAAGCAACAGGTCCAGATGCCCGTTTGTTTCCCAGCGTGGGCTGCAGCGATGTTTGCTGGTAACTAAGTTTCAAAAGTAAGGCAAGAGGAGGAAGGGACACTTGTAAGGACAGTCGGGGGCTCCTTCGCTCTGGCGGGAGCTTACCGCAGCGTGGGGGCTGCGGGCTCGGGAGCGCCCTTCGGTTTCCTGTCTCAGCTCTGCCGCCGACAAGCCGCACCCGAGTATCTCTGAGTCTCAGGTTTCTCCATGAAGAGGGGCGCGTGGCATGTCCCGTGGAGGCTGTTGTCAGCGCGGGATGGCCTGACAGGTGCGCCGGAGTTAGCCTGGGGCCAGGCTCTCGTACACCGTCGGCCGGGAGCCCGCCTGGTGCACCGGGTGGCTGGGTGCCCGAGCGGCTGGTGTCCGATCCAGGATGGACAGAAACTTCTGCCTTCACGGCCAGGTCGCGGCTTCCGGGGCAGGCTAAGCAGCTTTTTTTTTTTTTTCCTATTTACGTAGCGTTCACTTAAAAGAAAAATTCACTAGCCTTGAAACAGAACTGAAGCAAGTAATCAGAGAATCTGAAGTGTGAGGTTTTCTGATGAGAGTCGTCTCCTTTGCCTCCTAAGGACTGACCCGCACGGGCGGCGTAAGTCTGACAGCCACAGCTGAGCTGTCCCCAGTGCCCGCCCCAGGCCACACTCGCGGGCAGCATTGCTGAGCCCCGCGGCCCCAGGGGCGGGCGGATGTCCCTTGTGGGGACTGAGTTTTGCCAGCATGTGTCACAGGACAAGTGTCGGCTCGATGGGCAGGAGAGGGGATCTGAGGCCAAACTGGGGCTCGCTGGTTCCATGGAAGATGGGAACGTGGCTGCAGAGCCATGGCTCTGGTCTCCGCGTGCAGGAAGGGGTGCGGCCAGAGCCCAGCGAGGGCCCAGAGGTTGAGGAGCAAGCTGCCATCGAGGGGGCCGCCAGGGGCGGGCGTGCACAGCAGCGGAGGGACGGAGAGTCTGGGCGGCACGGACGCTGGTGGTGGTTGGGGCTGCGGTAACGTCAGAAAAGGACCCTGGAAAAGCCGCTGTGGGCACTGTGGGCCGCCTCAGTCTGGCTGCGAGCGGGGCTGGAGGCCAATGCCCTTTGGTGTTCACCATCGCCTGCTGGCGCTCCCGGGCTCTGAGGCACAGGACTGCTCCTTGTCGCCCTCGGCCGGCCACCCTGACTCTGGCTGAGCCGCCCCTCTGCCGCCGTCTCTGCCGCCGCGCTGGCTCGCCCTGAGGCCGGGCCCAGAAGGGCAAAGGGGAGTGCGCAGGGACCGGCCCAGGAGCTCGTGAGGGGCATGGCACACGCTGTTCCTGTCCCTGGCCTCGGCCACCCGACAGACGCGGGGAGGGACAGCGTAAGGGGACACATTGTGCGTGGAAGCAGCCGCGTCCGTGACGCTCAGGGGCCTCCCGCTCTGGCGCCGGGACGGAGAATCCGCTCGAGCTGGGAGAGGCGCTCCCGGCCAGGGCTCCGGGTGTCAGCCGTCCTCTGCTCGGGGCCACCAGTGCTTCTAGGGGAGGACAGAGGGCCGCAGTGACAGGACGGGGTCTGGCGGCTCACCGAGCAAACAGGACTGATAGAACAAGCCAGAACTTACTATGAATATAACATTCCTGTTGGATTTATCTCTACATAAAGCAAGTTTGGCTCAGGTGACCTGTTAGATGGCGTAATTTCTGTGAACTCACTTTCCTTGTCTGTGGAGTGGGCACAGTAATAGCCCTCGGAAGCTGGTTGTGAGAACTGCCTAGCGCCGTGCGTGGCACACAGCCGAGGCTCGGCATGCGGGCTTGTGCGCCGAGCCCCCCCGTCTTGCAGATCTTCTCATATGGTCTGGACTAAAACTGAGTGAAGGACAAGATAGCTTGTGCATTTTTGGCTAAGATCTAATTCTAATTCTTATTTTGCTTTTTTTTTTTTTAAGATTTTATTTATTTATTTGACAGAGGGAAACACAGCCAGAGAGGGAACACAGCAGGGGAGTGAGAGAGGGAGAAGCAGGCTTCCCGCCGAGCAGGGAGCCCGATGTGGGACTCGATCCCCGGTCTCCGGGATCATGACCTGAGCCGAGAGCAGTTGCTCAACCAACTGAGCCACCCAGGCGCCCCTTATTTTGCTTTGGTTTTTGTGTGGCTGCTCATTCTGACCATTTATAATGGATTTAAATAAAAAAAAATTTTTTTTGATAAATGGGGCTAGTTTCAGAATCTCTGGTATAAAGTAAATTCCTGAATAAGGACATCCCTTTACCTGAATTACTGTGGTTTTCACTTTTGGTTCATAAGTTACGTCATGTCTCCATTTGGTCTTCTGTAGAGTTGGGGAAAATATTTATACGTGTGTGTGCACGCGTGTGTGCATGTGTGTACGTGTGAGCATGTATGTGTGTGCACATATGTGCATGCGTGTGTGCACTTGTGTACGTGTGTGCGTGTGTGTGTGTGCACGTGTGCACGCGCGTGTTTGTGTGCTGTTGTGGCTTTAAACAGCTGGTCACTTCCCTCCCCATGACAGAGGAATAGATACAGACCGAGAGGGACGGTTGGAGAGCCCATCTCTGTACAGCCGTTGTTTACGACGCAGCTCAGATCTACCTTGGGCTGCACATTTTAAAGATAACTATGTTTATAGGAAGATGGGCTTCTTTTTCCTCCTCTTTCATTTACACAGAATGACTTTTTCTTTAACTGCTGGAACTTTTGTTATGCTAATCAGGTAGGGACCATTTCCAATTCAATGTCACCTGGGCCTGGCAAGGGGCTCCCTTCTGTGGCATCTCCGGGACGTCCTTGTCTTTTAAGCCGTAATTCAGTGGGAGGTGCCGTCTATTTCCTGTGCTCAGTCCGGTTGCTGCAGTATCGTAGACCTGTCATCTCACTGCTGTTCCTGACCAGGCAAGAGTGCCCCTCCCGGGCCGGCCCTCTGCCCGCCTCGCGGCCCAGAGGAAGGTCCCCTGGCCTCTGGCCGATGCCCTGCTCCCAGGGTGGTCTGCGTCAAGTCTGGGGTGGAAGTTTGCTTCTAGGGGGACCTGTCCAGAGCGCCCAGTGCCAGTGCTCAGTGTTCCTTAGTGACCAGGCTGGGCCCTGGCTGCCGCTGCTCACGTTCCGGCCTGTCCTGGGAGAGGTGACATTCCGAACCCACACTTTCCACATCGATGCAGTAGCCCCAACCATGAAGAGTGTGTTATGCTCAGTTTTTATTGGCCGCCATGGATGTCCATGACCAGGCGTGTCCGTTCCCTGTCCCATCAGCCGGTGGGGGGAGGCTGGGAGAGGCTTTCTGGTGGGAAGGAGGGACACATATGAGACCCGCCCAGACAGCTGGGCATCCCCGAGGTTTCTCTCCGTTGGCGGGAAGCCGCAGAATCCCTGGGTCAGGCCTGAGAGGTTCACGCTGGTCTCGTAATTGAGGGCGATGGGTTATGGTGGACTTGGAGGAAGCCACGTTCCTCTAACACGTGACGGTGGTGTTAACAATGCAGAGGAGAGAGAGAGACGCAGAGAGAGACAGGACTCACGAAGCTCTGGAATATTCCCTCTGCCCGTAGTGTCTCGGTGTGCTCAGGTTGGGTGGTTTCCATGCTGCTCCTTTGGACCACCTGCAGCAGGTTGAGCTGACCCTAACATTGGGCACATTCCTTCCCCAGGTTGGGCCTTGGTGTCCTCGTCTGTAAAATGGGGCTTGTTCGGCAAGCCCTTCCCTGTTAGTGTGCGGTGTGGAGGGACGTGCTGTCTAAGCCCCACGCTGACGGTGGCCCTAAATGCCGACGTTCCTGCACTGTCCTCAGTCACAGCAGGCACGGAGGCGGGGGAGGGCGGATGTGGCCTCTGAGCCCGCGGCAGGTTGGGGCTGGTTCTTGTGATTCCCCAGCTGCTGGGTGTGCTCCCTCCAGGGCCCCCACAGCAGGCTTGAGCCCCCCACCTTCCTCTCCTCTGTCCCACTTCCCTCTCATTTTATTCCATCCAGGAGCCCCCTGGAATGATTGTTGACGGAAACCTGGTCCCATTCGCAGTTAATGGCGACAGGAGGTCTGTGCACTCTGGTGGTTTTTTTTTTTTTTTTTTTAAGATTTTATTAATTTGACAGAGAGAAACACAGCCAGAGAGGGAACACAAGCAGGGGGAGTGAGAGAGGGAGAAGCAGGCCTCCCGCCGAGCAGGGAGCCCGATACCTGACCCAAGCTGAAGGCAGACGCCCAACGCCTGAGCCCCCAGGCGCCCTGGGTCCTTGCACTCTTGAGCAGAACCTATACCTTCAGACACCCTAGAAAATACCCCAAAATATGGTCCTGGCATCAGGGCGAACCCCTGGTCTTCGAATCTCTCTGATGTGCTTCTCGATGTGACGCTGTTACATTCTTCTAGGACTCAGACACCCAGTGGTCAGTGCGCCCTGCCATCTGATGTCTGCAAGCGGACGGCTTGAGGTTTCCCACTAATGTGCAGGGTGCCGAGGAGCACCCATCCCCCCGGCAGCCGCAGAGGGTCCTGGACCCCGAGGTCTTTCCTGTGGTCTGTCTGGGCTTCTCCCCTTCAGACCGTGGGCAGCAGGATGATGGAGTGTGTGGCCTTGCATGTTGTTCCTTCTCGTTTCTGCGGTGAAGGGCATGTGGGCTGCGCAAGGCTGATGAGGGCTTGGATGCGACCTGGGTGCTGTCTGAGGACCCCATGCCCATAAATATGCCCTGTGCCGTCGCCTGAGGGCACGTTCTCCACCTGCCCACCCTGCAACTGCTTCCCCCGGCAGCTGGCGACAGCTGCGCCCAGCCTGCCATCCTCCCCAGCCCTGGGCTCTGGAGCTGAGGCCTTTTGGCCCAGCCTCCTCCCCGACGGAAACCGTGCGGACAGCTCTGCCTGGGACGATGGTGTCAGCAAAAGGTCTCAGGGACACAGGACAGGCTTGAGAACACATGGTCAGCCGCAGGTCATGGGGAACCACGTTTCTGGGGGTGACGCTGGGGGTCGTTGGGTGACAGCTCTGCAGAATGGAGACGGCTGAACCTGCAGGTCAGCCTTTCCACTTGGGGGCCGGGGAACCCCTAGGAGAGTCCGTAATGTCTCTGGGCCTCCGTATCCTTGTTTGGAAGGTGAAGGTTGTAGGATCGAGTGAAATAACAGGGAAAAGAGCCCAGGAAGTGCTTTCAGAGCAAGCAGATGTCAGCTCTGATCGTAGTCGGAAAAGTAAGGCCTAACGATGTTGTCGCCACATAGTGGGTCTAGAGTGTGTTAATCGGACCTAAATGTTACCTGTGTTTTCGGGAGGGGTATTTGTGGGTTGCTCAGAATTAGGCCTATGAGGCCAACACCCATGTTAGGAAAGTGTCAGACATTTTGGGCAGACTTACCCCCACCCAGGCCGCCTCGTAGCCCAATTGCGTAAGCACATGGCCGGACGGTCGTGCTGTAGTTTTTTGAAGGCGGTGTCATGCGCCAGCCGCTGCGTTTGAGTTGTCTTTGATTCATGGCCCGTCGGCAGGGTGTGGTCCGTGAGCACCGGGCCGACGGGGGCCCAAGGGGATGAGGCTGCTTGTAAACCACTCCCCACATGGGTGTTCTCCGGGCGTGCCCCTCGGACCGAGCAGGTTCAAACGAGCGTCGCCACCGTCATCTTGTCCTTGTCGTTACTCAGAGCAGGAAGGCCCCTTCTGTGTCCCAGGCACCAAGGTCCGGAATTGCGTCTTGTGATTCCTGTGCATCTGCAGAGAGGACATGGTGGGGCCTGGGGCCAGTGCCAGGAAGGACGCGGCCCCAGTGCAGGGGGACTGGGGGCTGCAGAGACAGGCCGCTGGGCACTCCTGGAGGGCCGAGCGGGACCCAGTCTCAGACTCTCTGCTGGCGGATGCCGACTGGGCTTCCCAGGCAGAGAAGCCTTCGTAGAGGTTGGGGAGGCACAGTGGAACCCCGATTCTGTGCAGATAAGGTGCGACCAGATGGTGAAAGGCCAAGTAGAGGACCCCAGCCAACGTCACAGGCTGTAGGGTATCCTGGTCTGCTTCCGAGCAGGGAACGGGCACGGAAACTCTGGTTTAGCAGCATTGCTACCATGAGGGCAGCTTCTAGGGAGGGGAAGTGGCTGGAGCCGGGGAACCTGCAGACAGATGGTTTGGTGCCCAGCAGACGGACGCAGGGCCGAGGCAAGGCTGGGAGTGAGAGGCACGCGGCCTAAGAACAGGACTTTGAGGGGCGCCTGGGTGGCTCAGTTGGTAAGCAACTGCCTTCGGCTCAGGTCATGATCCCGGAGACCCAGGATCGAGCCCCCCATCGGGCTCCCTGCTCGGCGGGAAGCCTGCTTCTCCCTCTCTCACTCCCCCTGCTTGTGTTCCCTCTCTGGCTGTGTTTCTCTCTGTCAAATAAATAAAATATTTAAAAAAAAAAGAAAGAAAGAACAGGACTTTGTGACTGGCTGGGACAGGAGGTAAGGACGAGAGAGAATAACAGCAGCACCTGGTGGCTCTGTGAGCTGTCTTTCTGTCCCCGCGCCTGCTCCCTTGGCACCAGATTAGGTGCTGCTGATCTTCTTGGGGTGGGAAGCCTTGTGAACAACTCTGCAGGAAGCCAGGGTGGACGGGGAAGGGGCCATCACCTGTGTGTGCAATGCCCTGGAAATGCGAATGCCACAGCGGAGAACCCAGAATAAGACACAAGGGCCTGGGAAGGACCCAGGAGACGCACCTGCTTGGGAGAAAATGTGGTGCCATTAGCAGTGAACTTAGTGCTGCCCAGGGCTCTCCGTGGGCAGCCCCAGTCTGTGGACAGGCCTGGTTCGTGGCAACGTGATCGGGATGCTTGGGGATGACCCTCCCAGTTCAGGGCCAGTGAAAATTCAGTCATTCTATTTAGATTTTTAATTCACCCTCTGTATCGAGTCAATGATTCCTTTTATTGATGAATGACCAGACTAGTACATGGAGACGAATGTCTGTCTGTAAATTGATCCTCCTGGATTCCCATTGCTAACTCCTTGCCCGTGCTTTATGGGAGCCCCTAACCCTTCAGCTGACGAGGTCCCGTGTGAAGAATGACCCAGGTGCAAGTCCTTCCCGTTTGGCCTGGAAGTGCCTTCCTTGTCACAGAGTAGCAACCAGTGCCACCGGCACGAGCCAGGACACGGGCGATGGAGACACTCCCCCACGCGCCCAGCGCACCGTGGCGCAACACCTGTTTTATGTCGGAAACCTTTCTTTCGGCTCTAAAATGGCAAATGGCTCGTTACGTCCCATCATCAGCCACACACCTTTGGGGAAAGAAATCCGGAAAGCTTGTAAACATCCCAAACGTCCTGTTTCTGTGCTATTTCCCCTCGTGGTGTAGACGGCCTCTCCCCTTTGTCCCTAAACCGAGAGCAGCCTTGGGGAGGAACACAGAGGCGACCCATTCATTCATGCTTTCGACCTCCTCTCTGGGGAAGCCCCGCCTCCCTTGTTCGCAGGGATGTTCAAAATGAGGCTTTTAACTCAAACCTGGTTCAAATGTCGATCATTTCAACAAACTGCCATTAGCGCATCATCTATAAACACGGATTCTGTCCTGTCATTTTTACTATCATTCAGTATGGAGTTGTTTTCAAAGTTAAATCTACTTTGGGAGTTTGAGGAGATCAAATCATAATGGGGTTTTAGTGAAAAGCAATGCAAAAATGTCTGCCACACCGAGGATGACTAACTGCCGTGTCCCCTGACCCCCGTACCTCCGTAAGCTTGCTCACTTTGAGAGTCTGTGAGGTAGAAGGAATTTCTGGCTTCCACACTGTCTCTAGGGCAAAAGCACATCCTACTAGTGTCAGATAAAATTAAACTGAAGTGGAAATGAAATTTAAACATCACCAGGTCTCAGCTGTTACCTGGGTCTGAGCAGACTCTTCTCCCCTGGTCCCTCTCACGAACCATGCTTGCTGGCTGGGGGCTTGCCATGAATGTTGCCAGGGCCAAAACCACTGATAGTGGCGTAGGGGCCTGGAGACACACATAGCCTGTTCCCTTGGAGTCACTGCCCCTTTCTGGACTGGGGGTGCTCACACCTGGCCTGGGGATGCTCACACCTGGCCTGGGGTGCTCACACCTGGACTGGGGTGCTCACACGTGGACTGGGGTGCTCACACCTGGACTGGGGTGCTCACACGTGGACTGGGGTGCTCACACTTTGACTGGGGTGCTCACACCTGGACT
>PITA01032791.1:0-13540 GCA_004023965.1 Spilogale gracilis
AACAGACACATGAAAAAATGTTCAGTGTCACTAGCTATCAGGGAAATTCAAATCAAAACCACTCTAAGATACCACCTTACACCAGTCAGAATGGCCAAAATTAACAAGACAGGAAACAACAAGTGTTGGAGAGGCTGCGGAGAAAGGGGAACCCTCTTACACTGTTGGTGGGAATGTAAACTGGTGCAGCCGCTTTGGAAAACAGTGTGCAGATTCCTTAAAAAATTAAAGATAGAGCTACCCTATGACCCTGCAGTTGCACTACTGGGCATTTACCCCAACGATACGGATATAGTGAAAAGAAGGGCCATATGCACCCCAATGTTCATCGCAGCAATGGCCACGATCGCCAAACTGTGGAAAGAGCCAAGGTGCCCATCAACAGATGAATGGATAAAGAAGATGTGGTACATATATACAATGGAATACTATACCTCCATCAGAAAGGAGGAATATCCAACCTTTGTAGCAACATGGACTGGACTGGAAGAGATTATGCTGAGTGAAATAAGCCAAGAAGAGAAAGTCAAGTATCGCATGGTTTCACTTACTTGCGGTGCATGAGGGGTAAACTGGAGGGCAGTCGGAGAAGGAAAGTAAATGGGAACTAGGGTAATCTAGGGAGGGAAACGAAACAACAGAGACTTTGGACACAGAAACAAACTGAGGGACTTGGAGGGAGGGGGGTGGAGGGATGGGAGAGCCTGGTGGTGGGTACTGGGGACACCTAAAGCGTGGAGCACTGGGTGTGGGGAATGGGGAATGGATCTTGGAACACTGGAAAAAAAATTTAGTAACAATAAAAAAAATAAAAGGCAGATTAACATCTTTTTGACTTATAACATCACATGGTTGTGAGAATCAACTTAATTAGCATAATAGGAAGTGGGAATCAGGTAAACTCAATGCAAATGTTAATATTGACCCAGAAATTGGAGGAAAAATATTCGTCTAATGGATGAAGGGGAAGACTCTCCCTTTAGCTTCTAGTCCTTCATAACAACTGAGTGCCTTGGGAGCTGGAGAAATGCAACTGGATGGTGAATACTAAAGGTGAAGGGCCAGTCTTATTCAGGATACATAAAAGCTCTGATTTGAATTTCCCTGATGGCTAATGATGATGAATATTTTTTAATAATTTTTGTCTATATTTTTTAATATAGTTTACACACAATATTACATTAGTTTCAGGTGATTTTTTTAAATTTTTTTTATTGTTACTAAATTTTTTTTCCCCAGTGTTCCAAGATTCATTCCCCATTCCCCACACCCAATGCTCCATGCTTTAGGTGTCCCAGTACCCACCACCAGGCTCTCCCATCCCTCCACCCCCCTCCCTCCAAGTCCCTCAGTTTGTTTCTGTGTCCAAAGTCTCTGTTGTTTCGTTTTCCTCCCTAGATTACTCTAGCTCCCATTTACTTTCCTTCTAACCACTGTCCTCCAGTTTACCCCTCATGCACCGCAAGTAAGTGAAACCATGCGATACTTGACTTTCTCTTCTTGGCTTATTTCACTCAGCATAATCTCTTCCAGTCCAGTCCATGTTGCTACAAAAGTTGGATATTCCTCCTTACTGATGGAGGGAGGCATAGTAATCCATTGTATATATGTACCATATCTTCTTTATCCATTCATCCATCTGTTGATGGGCACCTTGGCTCTTTCCACAGTTTGGCGATTGTGGCCACTGCTGCGATGAACATTGGGGTGCATATGGCCCTTCTTTTCACTACATCTATATCTTTGGGGTAAATGATGAACATTTTTTCATGTGTCTGCTAGCCATTTGTATGTCTTTATTGGAGAATCCTCTGTTCATGTCTTCTTCCCATTTTTTGATATATGGTGCTGAGTTTGAGAAGTTCTTTATAGATCTTACATACCAGCAATTTGTCTTTAGTGTCATTTCCAAATATCTTCTCCCATTCTGTGGGTTGCCTCTTTGTTTTGATGACTGTTTCCTTTGCTGTGCAGAAGTTCTTTTTATATTTTTTCTTTTTTTATTAACATATAATATGTTCATTGTTTCAGTGGTACAGGTCTGTGAATCATCAGTCTTACACAGTTCACAGCACTCACCATAGCACATATTGTCCCCAATGTCCATAACCCAGCCACCCTATCCACACCCCCCAAGCAACCCTCAGTTTGTTTCCTGAGATTAAGAGTCTCTTATGGTTTGTCTCCCTCCTTGGTCCCATCTTGTTTCATTTTTCCCTCCCTTTCTCCCATGCCCTGCCTCTCAAATTCCTCATATTAGAGATACAATATGATAATTTTCTTTCTCTAATTGACTTACTTCACTTAGCATAATACCCTCTAGTTCCATCCACATCATTGCAAATGAAAGGATTTTGGGGATTTTTTGATGGCTGCATAGTATTCTATTGTGTGTGTGTGTGTGTGTGTGTGTGTGTGTGTGTGTGTGTGTACATACCACATCTTTATCTATTCATCTGTTGATGGACATCTAGGCTCTTTCCATAGTTTGACTTTTACGGACATTGGGGCTATAAACATGTGAGTGCACATGCCCCTTTTGATGGAAGCTTTTTATCTTGATGAAGTCCCAAAAGTTCATATTCATTTTGTTTCCTTTGCCTTTGGAGTCATGTCTTGATAGTTGCTGTGGCCAGTGTTGAAGAGGTTACTGCCTATGTTATCCTCTGGGTTCCGTATCTTCTTTATCCATTCTTCTGTTGAATGGATAAAGAAGATGTGGCCCATATATACAATGGAATAGTATTTAGCCATCAGAAAATATGAATACCCAACTTTTGCATCAATATGGATGGGACTGGAGGAGATTTGTGCTAAGTTAAATAAGTCAAGCTGAGAAGGTCAATTATATGGTTTCACTTACTTGTAGAACATTAGGAGTAGCATGTAGGACATCAGGAGAAGGAAAGGAAATGTGAACTGGGGTAAATCAGCAGGGGAGATGAAACCTGAGAGACTGCGGACTCTGAGAAACAAACCGAGGGTTTTAGAGGGGAGGGAGTGGGGGAGCAGGGGAGACTTGTGGTAGATATTAAGGGGGACATGTATTACATGGAGCACTGGGTGTTATACATAAACAATAAATCTTGGAACTCTGCATCAAAACCTAATGATGTATTTTATGGTGAATAACATAATATGGTAAAAAAAAAGCTCTGAAATTTTCCTTTTTAAGAAGTATATTCCTTTTTTTGTAAAAAAGAAAGAAAGAAAGAAAGAA
This sequence comes from Spilogale gracilis, assembly GCA_004023965.1. Lineage (NCBI taxonomy): Eukaryota > Metazoa > Chordata > Mammalia > Carnivora > Mephitidae > Spilogale > Spilogale gracilis. The sequence continues at coordinate 3,221 of PITA01032791.1, forward strand.
AGAAAGAAAGAAAGAAAGAAAGAAAGAAAGAAAGAAAGAAAGAAAGAAAGAAGTGTATTCCTTAATCATCAAGCAGGCCTATTTGAAGGACTCTTGGAAGCACAAAACCAGGTAGCAATACTGGCAAACTTTAGTGGTAGATATAGGACCAACTTGGTCAAAAGTCTATGGCCCTCACAGAGCATCCAGTTGGTTTGGGCATAGAAAGTTATGTCCCAAATCCTGGACTTTGAGGGTGGAGGAAAGGAGTAGAAAATCCCTTACTCAGTGTCCCTAAGCCCACTGTGCTTGGAAGCCTGTGTTAGGAGGGTGATATCCTAGAAATAAGTGCTTCGGAACTTTTTATTTGGGTGTACATCTGTTTGATCTTGAGGTCAGCAGGGCAACAATAGGAACATCCAAACACCAACAGGCTTGCAGTCTGCAAGAATCTTGCAGGAAATCTGCTTGCTAGTTTCAGCTCTTCCAGGTTTGCCTTTCATCAGGCAAACCCCTTGAACCTCTCAGGATCAAACCACCCACCTTTCTTAAGTTTTTATTTTATATTTATAGTCAAGAATATGGGATCCTTGCTTAAAAGATGAAAGAGTTGGGGAACACAGAGCTTGAACTGTTGAAATGTCCAAGCCAAGAGAACATTCTGCAATTCTGTGACTAATCTACTAGCCAGAAATATGGTCCTCTCTGAGAGTATTCAGTTCAAACAAGTGCTATAAGGCCATGTAATAAAACTTCTCAGGATGCTCTTACCCTTCTCACTGCCAACTTAACTCCCTTCCAAGACCCCAAGTTGTGGGGACAAGAGTGATAGATACTGTACACACCAACATGGTCAGTGAATGATCTAATCACTGGACAAGGATGGTCCCATAAATGCAACTATGCCTTGTTTACTTTAAAAGAGGAAAGAGGCAGGAAGGATTAAAGCAGGAGAATTGGGGAAGAATGAATATTATGTTTAAAATAAAGGTTTTAAAATCCACTGTGAGCCAAAAGGGGAATCCCACTCTTTTTGCATGAACCTACTTCCTCTTTTACATATTTGGGAGGATGGTATAATTAGCTAACGACACTGAGCAACCTCAAGGAAGGCATTTGGAAGTCCCCTCTGGCCCCCATTTCAAAAGGAGCCTCTTAATTTGGCTCCAAGTTCTTACCACAAATGTGCTGAATCAGGCCATGGATGCCTTCTGTCTGCCAGCAGGAATGGGACTCTTTGAAGTACCCATTAGCAGGAAGCCTAATTCACTTTCTGGTAAGAAAAATAAAGGGAATGACCCTAAATTTTGGATTATACAAGCATGCTTATATTATGGTCTGTCAAATTCTACTTGTACATTTGAACTTCTGTTTCAATCATTGCCACCTCTTTGCCAATCAAGGGGGTATATCCTCATTAACAGAAATGTGTTAGGCATCAAAAAGGAGACGTAATTGAGAGTCAGACCAAACACTTCTAAAAGAAATCTTGTTGGCACCTATTGCATAGAGCACTGGGTATGGGAAATGGGGAATGAATCTTGAAATACTGGAAAAAAATTTAAGTAACAATAAAAATAAAATAATAAAATAATAAAATAAAATAAAATAAATCACTATCTAAACTTTCAAAATTACATTAACATAATATAACCTTAGTCTCTATCCCATATCATCACTCTGAATATTGTCTGTCTGCCCAAAGACTTACATAGAACAGCAAAGAAATAAATGTGCTTCCAATCTAAGTGTGATCCCTTCCTCAATACTCTGTTTAGGTAGTTCTGATATCTCTACTTCATTCAGTATGGGCCATCACTATTACTAAGCTTCCAAAAACAGCCTCAGCACTATCACTCAGGGTCCTTTCCAAGGATTTAGGTCTTGTCTCAAGGGGGAATCCCCTAATTATGGCAAATTCCCTCTTATCTGTATTCATATTTCTCCCCCAGCAAGGCCCAGTACCCTCAGGATCCATTCCAAGGTATGCTTTTCTGATTCTAGACTGAATGTTAACCAGGTCCTGAAACTCTTTTGACATCTCTCATCTACCTTGACAGAACCAGCACTTACTCAGAGGGTTCTGCTGATTTTTGATCCTAATTAGAGGTCTAGTGGACAGGAAATTAAGTGGGGTACAGATGCTGACAAGGGCATGTGTCTTATTGGTATGTGTCTCATTTGATATTTCTGCATAATCTTCAAGGAAGAGAGGGAGCTCTTCCTTCTAAGAAGGGGTTGAAGTACTTCTGTAAACCCAGGGGGCTTTGGGGATTAGGAGATGCAAATTTCTCAAGTCCATCTCCCCAGATATCACTATTCCAAATCTCAAGGTCTTATTCCTTTCCTATTAGGGCCAGAACTTTGGTGTAGGATATTTTTTTACCAGGCTGGAAATTCAGCTTTCTCTCAAGTTCTGCCTATGTTAAAATTAACTCCTTTACCTGATCTTTAGATGTGGGTTCAGGACGAGAGTAAGACAAATGAAGCACCTAAAGTACAATATTTAAGGAAGTACTTATTCTCAGGGTCATGCAAGCACTGACGTTTTACTAGCAGAACCACCAGTTAATGTGCCTCCTAAAATTTTGTTCCCTAGGTGCTTCACTGTACACCTGACTCTGTTCAGCTTTTCAGATGCAGAAGATATGGGTCTTTTATTTTTATTTTTTTTAATTGAAGTAGAATTGGCATAACAATATTATCTTAGTTTCAGGTGTCCAACATAGTGAATTGACATTTATATACATTACAAAATTCTTATAGGAAGTGTACCTGCCATTTGTCATCACATAAAATTCTAACATCTTATTGACTATATTCCTCACCTGGTACATTACATTCCTGTAGTTTTTTTATTTTGTAATTGGAAACTTGTACTTCTTAATTCACTTCACCTATTTGATCCCTCTTCCTCACTCCTCTGGAAAATGCCAAGTATTTCTCTGTATTTATGAGTCTGTTTATGTTTTGTCTTTTTTTGTTTCTTCAGTAGCACACATAAGTGGAATCATACAGTATTTACCTTACCTTGACTTATTTCACTCAGCATATCTTCTATGTCCATACGTGTAGTTGCAAATGGCAAGATGTCATTCTTTTTTATGGCTGAATAACATTCTATTGTGCATGTGTGTGTATATACATATATAGTCTCACATATTCTTTATTCATTCATATATCAATGGGCACTTAGTTTGCTTCCATATTGTCACTATTGTAAATAATGCTTCAATAAACATGAGGGTGCATATATTTTTTCAAATTAGTGTTTTTATTTTCTTTGGGTAAATACCCAGAGTGGAATTGCTGGATTATATGGTAGTTCTGTTGATTTTTTTTTTTTTTAGGAACTTCCATAATGTTTTCCACAATGGCTGCATCAATTTAAATTGCCACCCACCAATAGTGCACAAAGTTTCTCTTTTCACCACATCCTTGGTAACGCTTGTTATTTCTCATCTTTTTTTTTTTTTTCCCTTTTCAGTACTAGCCATTCTGACATATGTGAGATGATATTTCACTGGGGTTTTGATTTGAATTTCACTGGTGATTAGTCATGTTGAATATCTTTTCATGTGTCTGATGGCCATCTACATGTCTTCTTTGGAAAAATGTTCAGGTTCTCTGCTCAGTTTTAACCAGATTGTTGGGAATATTTTTGGTGTTAAGTAATATGAGTTCTTTATATATTTTGGATGTTAACTCCTTAATAGATATAATACTTGCAAATATCTTCTTCCATTTAGTAGGTTGTGTTTCATTTTGTTGATGGTTTCCTTCAATGTGCAAAAGCTACTTAGATGTAGTCCTATTTGTTGCCCTTTCCTGAAGATCCAAAAAAAAAAAAATCAATATCCAAGATCTTACTGCCTATGTTTTCTTTTAGGAATTTTATCATTTCAGGTCCACATTTAAGTATTTAATCCATTTTGAGATTATTTTTGTATATGGTATAAGAAATCAGTCTAGTTTCATTCTATTCCAGGCAGCTGTCCAATTTTCCCAACACCATTTGTTGAAGAGATATTTTCCCTATTATATATTCTTGCCTCCTTTTGTCATAGATTAATCAACTATATAAGTGTGGCTTTAATTCTGAGCTCTCTATTCTGTTTCATTGATCTTTGTGTCTGTTTTTGTGCCAATAACATACTGTTTTGTTTACTAGAGTTTTGTAGTATATTTTGAAACTTGGAATTATACCTCCAGCTTTGTTCTTCTCTCTCAGGATTGCTTTGGTTATTCAAGATATTTTGTGGTTCCACACAAATTTTAGGATTATTGTTCTAGTTCTGTGAAAATTACTATTGGTATTTTGGTAGAGATTGGATTGAATATGTAAATTGCTCTTTTTTTTGTATGATTATTTTCTTTTTTTTTTTTACTTTAAATTTATTTTATTTTTTCAGTGTTCCAAGATTCATTGTCCATGCCCCACATCCAGCGCTCCATGCAATAGGTGCCCTCAGTACCCAACACCAGGCTCCCCCATCCCCCCACCCCCTCCCTCCAAGTCCCTCAGTTTATTTCTGTGTCCAAAGTCTCTCATGTTTCGTTTCTCTTAGTCTCAGGAAACAAGCTGAGGGTTGCTGGAGGGTAGTGGGGGGATAGGGTAGCTGGGTTATGGGAAAAAATTTTAAAAATAGAAAATAAATTTTTAAAAAGACAACCTTGTCTATAAATTGAAGCTTATTTGTTGCCAAACAAGAGAAAAGCTTGTAATCGGTTTCCTTTAGTTTCTTACTTTTTGAGTCCTATGATAACTGGTACTATTTGGAACACTGTGGGGTTAAAAAAAATTTAAATGTAGCAAATACTAAAAATCACAACTAATGGTCAAGAAACAGTTCACTGCTAGATGGTGGTCCCTAGGGTACCTTTACTTTGATGAATGATTCTTAATAGTGTTACATTGTGTAACTTAGAAACACAGTTCAAAAATCCCCAAATGTCATAATACATCAGAATTTCAAGGCTTTTTCCATCTAGGGTCTAAAATATGACACATGAAGCAGTGAGCTTTTTATGGATTTGGGATACCAGGTAGCTGTGTGTTATCCTCCCCTTAAATAGATAAAACTTTTTAAAAGCTTATTCTTTAAAATTCAGTGACATACAAGTTAGGAGTTTTACAAGAATGTCAATCATCTACCATTTCATTTCACTTTAGTGTATATCATTTTTAAAGACCTGGATTCTAAATATAGTTTAATCCTACCATCTGCCATCCTACATTCTTGAATAGCAAAGAGAAATATGGTCAAATGCCCTTTCCCATGAGGATATTTTTATCAGAGCTTTTAGTGTGTGTCATTTATCTCATTCTATACAGCCACTGCCTCCACATTCCCTGTCCACCCACTGCTTGATCCAATCATGGCCCCCTCTGGATGCTTTCAGAGAGTTTTTTTTTTTTTTTTATCAGATTAGTTGTTCACCATACATAAAAACACATCATCTGGCACGTGCAAGTGCCTAAATAGCACTCTTTAGCATTTTACTGGCTCAAAGCCTACTACTCATATACAGAGATGGTCAACAGGCTCTGAATCTGCAAGAGGAAGAGAAACTGAGTACATAAACAATAACTCCAAGCCTGGAGGCTCACACTAGTAATGATTGGTTCTATTGATTTTTGAGGTCCAAGGAAAGACACCTTGTCCCCAGCTATGCCAACCCCACTTCTGCAACATAATATTCCCTGACTGGGCAGCCTTGGTTACTGATATCCTAATATTAGAGATGTCTTGGTCGAGTTAAGGCATTGTCCTTTACAAAGTAGAGGTCTTCTGCAGAGTAGAGGCTACTATGATTGCTTAGTGGATTTAGTAAAAATGAAAACTTTCATTCTCTTGTAAAAGTGCAAGTAGATGAAAAACCTAAGTGCTCCTTGGTGAGACAGGGAAGAAGAAAATTAAGAGCAAGAAAAGTCACCCTGGTGGTGTGGGAAGTAAGGTAAGATTGCTCAGAGTCATCACTGTTTGGAGTTGGGAGAAGAGACCCCTAACCAGTTTTACCTTTACCACCTTGCTCAGAATCATCCTGGAAAACATGATTTATAAGAATGAACATAGAGGGTAATACAGAACTATTCTGACCCTATCATTTCTTTCCTCCATAAAATCCCTTTAATGCCTTTCCACCAACTGCAAAAGTCTCACCTCGAATGCATACTCATAGCCCATGTTGTGAGCAACTATATTATTAATAAGATAAATAATTAAAATCATCAGCCATTTACTCTTGTTTGGTCAATAACTCAAATAATAATTCTGAACAGGATTATACCCTCCCCTGTTTCACAAACATTCTTGAATAGAAAAGAAAGGGCAAATAATACCTACCCTGCCTTGAGTTGCACATAAGCCACAGCCTATCTCACCCACATTTGTGGGGTCATGCCCAAGCTCCATAACATGCCCTAAAAGGCCTTACAGGTCTGAGTTCAGTGATTTCAACATCACTTCTTATCACTCCTCCATTTTTACTATTTGCTCCTGCCATACCAAATGGCCTGCTCTTTTCCCAAATGTATATCTCCTCTGCCTAAAAAACTACCCCTTTTCCAGTTCCCTAATTTTGGAATATTTGATTTATTTTTACTCTAACGAAGTATTACCATTTTTAGAAAGCAAGACTTTCCTGATTAGCGCATCCCTATAACCATATCCTCACTTCTGGAGGTTCCTTATCATGGGTTATACTCATGTGTTTATCTCTCCTATTAATTTCTTGAGTTAAGAATCTGTCTTGTTTTTTTCTGTATCTCCAGTGTCTATCACACATACAGACGTTCTTATTTGCTAATTAAGGAGGTATGGACAACTTATATTGCCTAAACATTTGTTTCTATAAGTTGTTCAGCTTTCATCATCAAATACCTATTTGACAACAAAATTTAAATGGCAGAATGCAAATAATTCCATGGTCGAACTATTCCCACTTTTATTTCCTCCATTGTCCTTTCTTGGAATGACAATCTCAGTAACTGATTCCAGCCAAGTGAGTTGTTGGGATGTCCCTGCTGCTTTAAATCAGAGATGCACTGAGCTTTCTCTGTTCTTTGTAATTTAACAGCAATCTCATTGGTAACAAGCAATGGATTATGACTTGATAGGATTACAGTGACCTATGTTTACTTTGTGTGTATACCTTAGGCTGCTCAGCTTGCTTAGATTCTGTTCCATGTCTAACAAGTTTTACATTATTTTCTCTTAGTGCCAAGTGAAGAATTATTTCTGTCTTAATAGAAAGGGAAAATATTTTAGTTAAAAATAACTTTACCCCAGAGAAAGGATTCTGAGAATATAGCAGAGTAGGAAGCATCAGGAATCTGTCTCCCTACCTAGACAACAATTGCACTTGCAGAATCTTGCTAATGTAACTATTTTTGGAATTTGGAGTCTGTTGAAGGTTTGCAACTTTCAGGGGAAGTCTTGGAAAGTGAATTGTGATTAGCTTTGCTCAATTTCAGCTCTTAGCACAGCAACATCTGCCCACCCCCAGCACTAGCCACATGGCATGCATCTGTATGTTCTTGAAACAGCTTGCACACACCTTGCAGGAGCCAGGGTAAGCAAAGGTGATCTTGTCTTCCAAATATTGGAGATCTGTGCTCAGAGTTCTGATTGCTGCTTCTGACCACAGAGGTACAGCTAAAGTTCCACCTTCTAAGTAATCACTTTAAATGTAAAGGGATTAAACTCTCCTATCAGAAGATGGGGACTGGCAGAATGGATTAAACACACACACACACACACACACACACACACACACACACACACACACATACACGATTCAACTGCATGCTGTCAACTAGAGGCTCACTTGAATCTAAAGACACAGACAGCTTCCAGAACTCACCACCGAAAAGGGAGGAGAAAGAAAGAAGAAAACAGAAGAGAAGAAGCAAGAAAAGAAACCCCTGCCAGAGTGGGGCCCGGTGGTAGGATTTATATGGTACAGAACTGTTACAGGGTAGAGAAAAGGGCTATCAAGGGTAAATGAAGAGATCAAAAAGCGAAGTCCAACCTATATGACCCCCAAGACCAGTATTTATATAATACAGAAGCAAAGACAATTACACAGACACACTGACAGACTAGAGTGGGAAGGTGAGGGCAGACACTCCTTGTGGGCAAGGAATGCGTTTCAGACACTCCCGCGTTTGTCTTGTTATTTTTGTTGGAGGAGCCCACTTTCTAAAGATATAGGGAGATTAGAACTGGTTGTATATAGGGGTAGTATTGAATAGGGATGTGGGGTTGACTTGAAGCTTATAACTACATGTACATGTAAAAGAGAGAATAAAGGAAAGAGGAGAGAAGAAAGGGAAAAACAGAGAAAGCAAACAGGGAAACAAGAGGCAACAACAAGAGCAGAAAATACAGGGGTGTGTCTGAAAAAATTTCAAGGTAAAAAAAAATGTTATGGGATGTTGTATTGAGTATCACGTTGTGATAAAAAGGGGGTTAAAATTGAAAGAAGAAAAAACTGTAAGAATGTATTTTTAAGTTTAAAATGGAAGCTTTAAAAGTAAAAATAGAAAAAAGTTTAAAAAAGCAAATAAGGTGGGAAACTGTATCAATAAGGTGTAAAGACACAGACAGCTTCAAAGTGAAAGGATACAGAATGCCTGGGTAGCTTGGTTGGTAAAGCAGACAGCTCTTTATTTTAGCTCAAGTCATGATCGCAGGGTCTTGGGATCAGCCCTGCCTCTGGCTCTGTGTTTAGCAGGAAGTCTGCTTGAGGATTCATTCTTTCTCTCCCTCTCTTTTCTCTCCCTCTCTTTGTCTCTCCTCCCACTCACATGCTTGCTCTCGCTTTAAAATAAATAAATAAATCTTTTATAAATCTTTTTTTTTTTTAAGTCAAAGGATGGAAAAAGATACTCTGTGCAAATAGGCACCAAAACAGATCAGGGATGGCGATACTATATCAGACAAAATAGACTTTAAATGACAAAAGAAGAACATTACACAAAGTAAAAATCTCAATACAGCAAGAAGATATAACAATTATAAATTACACACCTAGTGATGGACCATCAAAATATATGAAGCAAAACCCAACAGATTTGGAGAAATAGAAAGTTCTATAAAAACAGTTGGAGACTTCAATATCCCTTTCACAAATTGGGTAGAACAACCAAATGGGTAGAAAAATCAAACAGAAGATAAGGAAATAGAGGATTTAATACAATAAACCAACTATATCCAAAATAGCATACACATTCTTAAATGTACATGGGACATTTTCCAGGATAGACCATATGTTAGGCCACAAATTAAGTTTCAATAGATTTTAAGAGAGGAATATACAAAACATCTTCTTTGAGAACAATAGGACACATTTAGGAATCAATAACAAAGAAAACTGGAAAATTCATAAAATTGGGCAAACTAAACAACATTTTTTTTTAATTTAAATTTTAGGTAGTTGACATACAGTGCAATATTGGCTTCTGGAGTAGAATTCAGTGAATCATCACTTACATACAATACCTAGAGCTCATTATAACAAGTGCCTTTCTCAATACTCATCACCCATATAGCCCATACCCCACCCACCTCCCTCCATCTACCCTTATTTTGATGTCTATTGTTAAGAGTCTCTTTTGGCTTGTTTCCCTGGTCTCCTTTTTCTCTTTTTCCCCTTCCCATATGTTCATCTTTTTTCTTTCTTAGATTCCACATGTGAGTGAGATCCTATGGTATTTGTCTTTCTCTGACTTATTTCACTCAGCATAATACCCTCCAGTTCCATCCATGTCAGTGTTAATGGGAGATATTCATCCTTTCTGATGGCTGAGTAATACTGCCTTGCATATATATACATCTTCTTTATCCATTAATCTGTTGATGGACATTTGGGCTCTCTTCACAGTTTGGCTATTGTTGATAATTTTGCTATAAAATCAGGGTGCATGTACTCCTTTAAATGCGTATTTTTGTATCCTTTGGAAAATATCTAGTAGTGCAATTGCTGGATCATAGAGTAGTTCCATTTTTAACATTTTGAAGAACTTCCATATTTTTCTCCAGAGTGGTTGCACCAGAGTGCATTCCCACCAGAAGTGCAAGAGAATTCCCCTTTCTCCTTATCCTCACCAACACCTGTTGTCTCTCATATTGTTGTCTCTCATAGCCATCCTGGTAGGTATGAAATGGTAGCTCATCACGTTTTTTATTTCTATTTCCATGATGATGGGTGATGTTAGCATATTTTCATGTATCTGTTAGCTATCTGGATGTATTTTTTTGAGAAGTGTCTATTCATGTCTTCTGCTTATTTCTTTTTTTTTTTTTTTTTTTTTTTTTTTTTTTTTTTTTTTTTTTT
>PITA01032792.1:0-13532 GCA_004023965.1 Spilogale gracilis
ACTCCCCCTTTTTCCACCATCACTCCCTTTGTCCCCCCTCTTGTCCCCCCACCACTCCCCCTTGTCCCTGCACCACTTCCCTTGTCCCCACCACTCCATTTGCTGCTGGGGAACTGGGCCAGGAGGAAGCAGAGCACTGAGATGCTGAGAAAGACCTCTGAAGACTGGGGAAAATGTGGTTTTTACTAAAACTGGGGAGGTGACTGAAGCCAAGGAATTATAAATTCAAATGAAGCCTCCAATCAGAATAATTGGAAAACAACTAATGTAATCAACAGCCATTGTCCCATATTGTCTTTAAAGACCCCTCACCCTGTTTCCTCAACAGGACAATTGTGAGGTTTCTACCCAAATCTACGTTCCTCAAATTGCAGTTCTAGCCCTCATAACAAATATGCTGCTTGCACTTCAGGGCCTCATCACTCCGTGGTCCACAAGCCTACGGTAGATTTCAAGTTTTCAAGGAATCTTTTCAATTTTGTAAAACAGCTCATTCACAAGAGTTTCACAGCTTCCTAATATTTAAAGGCTTTTCTGATAAGAAGAAAAGAAGGGCCATATGCACCCCAATGTTCATCGCAGCAATGGCCACAATTGCCAAACTGTGGAAGAGTCAAGGTGCCCCTCAACAGACAAATGGATAAAGAATATGTGGTCCATATATACAATGGAATACTACACCTCCATCAGAAAAGACGAATATCCAACTTTTGTAGCAACATGGACTGGATTGGAAGACATTATGCTGAATGAAATAAGCCAAGTAGAGAAAGTCAAGTATCACATGGTTTCATTTACTTGTGGTGCATAAGGGGTGATATAGAGGACAGCAGGAGAAGGAAAGTAAATGGGAAGTAGGGTAATCCAGGGAGAGAAACAAAACAACAGAGACTTTGGACACAGAAACAAACTGAGGGACTTGGAGGGAGGGGGTGGGGGGATGGGAGAGCCTGGTGGTGGGTACTGAGGGCACCTATTGCATGGAGCACTGGGTGTGGGGCATGGGCAATGAATCTTAGAACATTGAAAAAAAAATTTAAGTAACAATAAAACAAAATTTCAAGATGGCAAAAAAAAAAAAGTATGTGATTTTGGTTTATATTACATAGTAAACTGCATCTGTGTTTGGAAAATCTGCCAAAATCAGTGAACCACTCTTTCTCAAAGGACCAATGCCTCCTGGTATAGAATCACTGTGGGTAAGAGATTTATTTAATATGCAAGCTAGACCAGTGTCTTTTTATGTAATAGAATTTAAAAAGTTATTAATACGGCTTCAGATTATGTGTTGCAATGACAATTTATAAACAGTTTTATTTGTCAAGGTTTGGTGTAGTATACAAAAAAGAAAAAAGAAAGAAAGAAAAAGAATATCCACAATAATCTGAAGTTTCCAACTTTCATATCTGTGTAAAACCAGATTTTTTTTCATAGAATTTAAGGCAATGAATTGTCACATATTGAATGCAGAAGCTGATAGGAGAATACAGATTCTTATATTAAGCCAGTTATTAAAAAATGATCTACAAAAATGTAAAACAATGTCATTCCTCTTACTCATTTTTTTTAATTTCTGGAAAACCATTATTTTTAATGATATTACAGTACTATTTTTGCAATGTTATTTTAGTAAAATAAATATATTTTTAACCTTTTGTCTGACTTAATTTCTAAAGTGTCAAAATACTGATAGATACAACTCAAAAAAGCAAAAGTTCTTTGGGATCCTTAATATTTTTAAGAATGTAAAGACCAAATAGTTCAAAAATTATAGCTGTATAGCAACCCAACAAAACATATGCTTTTTGTACTTGTATAATGAAAAATCGATTTATGTTGTTTTAAAACATCATCTAAAAGACACATGGGGGAAATGACCAAGTATTAAGATACCTTTACTCCCTTCCTTCCATTGTAAAGTGAAGCCTACTTCCAGAAAACTTATTGGAAGTCAGATTTCCTTTAAGAACCTTCTGAATAAAAAAGGCCTTACTATCTCTTAGCATTTACATTGTCTGTGAGTGCTTTTATAATTTCCATGAAAATTTCTCCATGAATATTTTCTAAATAATTGTGATTTCTCCCTTTTGAACTCTATCTGGGCTATTGTTGATATCAATCAACTTACTATTTTAATCAAATGGGGAGTTTCCATTAATGAATTAAAGTTCACTAGGTAACTTTAATTTTCTTTACCTCTAATAATTTTATGGATCTTATTCCCAAAACCAGGTTATAATAAACTTATTTAGGGAAGAGCTTATAATTTTGCTTTTGTTTGAATCCCCTCTGTTCCTTTCCCAGTGTTTTGTTTAGATGAGGCATTGACCAATATCTCATCTTTGATTATTAAAAGGAAAATACTTGTGTCCCAAGTTATTGTATATGTAGACATAATTGACCTTTAAATATACTTCATATTCCCCTAGTATTTCTCCCTTTTTCTTGAAACAGCTGTTTCCATATGTTTATAAAGTATTTGGGCAACTTAAAATTGATCATATAATGATGGTGACAGACTATATAAGTTCAGCTATCTACTGTCTGAATTTAATTTCCAGTTTTTAGCATGTGGAGTTCCACATTTTCATACATGGTTATTGTGGAAATCTGCAAGCTATATATGTTTGTTATTAATTCATGTAGTGTAGTTGAGACCCTATAATCAGATTACATCCCAGTAATTTGTTACTTCAGCTGTTTTTATCTTGATCAACGCTAGACAGCTGGATGGTTAGTAACGTGGATATTAAAATGAATTGAGCGATGTTTAAGATTCATGTGTTGACTGGAAACACTGTCCAGACAAGCCAGCTCTTTCATCAACTTGTTCTATGTTGAGTGAAGTCTTATTCTACTTCACATGGAAACGTGGCTTGGGGATTCTGACATAGTTTCTGGTTAAGCAACTTAAGAGACAATCTGACTCCAATTAGAAGGTTAGAAGAATCCTGTCGTTGGAATGCTGTCACAGCTGTGTCTTGGGCACCTGCAATGCAAGGTGCTTTCCTAGCTTATGAAGGTCCCCAGGGCTGCCTTATAGTAAAGGTGCGATTTTCCTGCCTGTGTGCTGGAAGACATTTGGATGTGTGGCAGAGTTTTGTCTGTAATCAGCTTCCACTACAACTTGTTACCAGAATAGAGTGCATGTGGTAGAAGACTTGTAATCTACATGAGGTTTCTGATACTTAATGAAAAAGAACAGTTTAGTATCAATGACTGAATTGATTCAGGTCCATTTGCAACAATATTGCATTTTGCTCCATATGAAATTCAAGGTTGTTTACTTGAATGTGTAAAAGCAAAGGTAAACAACAGAGGAAAATAAATATTCAGAAAAACACTAAACTAAAAAGGGCTAAATCAAGAAAAAAAGTAATAATGCAAATGCAATATGATGAATCATGTTGCCATACATTAAGGGAAATTTACATTCAAAAGGTATTTTTCTTATACTACCTAATGACCTCTATTTGTTTAACTCAATTTTATAAACAGATCATATTTTTATTGTAAAACTCAAGGACATATGTCTTGGTATTCTACACAAACATATTGCTGTTCTGGACTGGGTAATCAAATCACAATTATATAACTATATATTTTATAAGTAGTCTTTATGCACATTATAATTTCCACATATTTTACTGTGAGGAGAAGTTAAATCAGAAGTGAACTAACTGGGTCAAATCACTTACAACTTTTTAGTATTGTAAAAATAATATCTAATTAACTTTGCATCATATTTAACCTGAAAAATGCTTTCCCTGGAAAGGTAGTGAATTGTTAGGTAATTATATATTTATAGTGTGTGAAATCAGTAATTAAATGGTAACTAAAATGTACTTACATGTTTACACACTATAAAATTATGGTATTTTTAACATACTGTAATTAATTTATATTTAACATACACTTGTGTATGCTTGATTAAAAGTCAATTAGGTGCCTATTTGTGAAAAATTAACGACTACCAATTTATGGAAATATCAAGATAAAGTTAACCATTTTTTTCCTTTTAAACGTTTTTATGTTGGGTTAAATATCATCATCCAATCCAATTTTATATTTTTTATATTTCTCAGCATGGATATGTATATAAACTTAGAATCTAATTAATTGCATAATTCAGGACAAATGTTCACAAATGCCCCAAAAATGAAAAACAAACAAATGTTTCCTAACCAATAGAGATAAATTTGTTTTGATGGATCAGTATAGACTTTTTAAACAAAACACATTATTAGTACTTTTTCTTCCATTTGTCACTATATTTCCACCCTCATTATTTTCTCTATACTTTCTGACTTTTTAATGATCAATGATTTTGGCCATATAGAAATTTATCTTAAGTATATTTTGCACAAAGCTTAAATGAAATGCAATTTTATTCATAAAGCTATAATTTTATCACTATTTTTATAAAATACATTTTTCTAAAAATGAGTTTTGCTTACATATAAGTAAATATGAAAAACCTGGATTATTCATTTTGTTTTAAATGATATACACATCTTTAAATAACAGGTTGTGTGTGTGTGTGTGTGTGTGTGTGTGTGTGTGTGTGTGTGTGACTTTAAAAGCCCTGCAAAGGGCGCCTGGGTGGCTCAGTGGGTTAAAGCCTCTGCCTTTGGCTCAGGTCATGATCTCAGGGTCCTGGGATCGAGGCTCTCATCAGGCTCTCTGCTCGGCCAGGAGCCTGCTTCCTCCTCTCTCTCTGCTTGCCTCTCTGCCTACTTGTGATCTCTCTCTCTGTCAAATAAATAAAAAAAAATCTTTAAAAAAAAGAAAAAGCCCTGTAAAAATCGAGGAACTATAGAACACTCAGGAAAAAATTGAAGAAGACACAAAAAGATGGAAAAGCATTCCATGCTCATGGATTGGAAGAATAAACATTGTTAAAATGTCTATACTTCCCAGAGCAATCTATACTTTCAATGCAATCCGGATCAAAATTCCAACATTTTCAAAGCATTGGAACAAATAATCCTAAAATTTATATGGAACCAAAAAAGACCCCAGATTGCTAAGGAATTGTTGAAGAAGAAAAACAAAGCTTGGGGCATCATGTTACCTGACTTCAGGCTTTATTACAAAGTTGTAATCACCAAGACAGCATGGTACTGGCACAAAAACGGAAAAATAGACCAATGGAACAGAGTAGAGAGTCCAGGTTTGGACCCACAAATCTATGGTCAAATCATCTTTGACAAAGCAGGAAAAAATATCCAGTGGAAAAAAGACAGTCTCTTCAATAAATAGTGCTGGGAATATTGGACAGCTACATACAGAAGAATGAAACTAGGCCATTCTCTTACACCACACACAAAGATAAACTCGAAATGGATGAAGACCTCAATGCGAGGCAGGAATCTATCAAAATCCTAGAGGAGAAATAGTCAGTAACCTCTTTGACATCGGCCACAGCAACTTCTTTCAAAGACACATCTCCAAAGGCAAAGGAAACAAAAATGAAAATAAACTTTTGGGACTTCATCAAAATAAAAAGCTTCTGCACAGCAAAGGAAATAGTCAACAAAACAAAGAGGCAACCCACCAAGTGGGAGAGTATATTTGCAAATGACGCTGATATCCAAGATCTATAAAGAACTACTCAAACTCAACATCCAGAAAGATGATCGCATCAAAAAATGGGCAGGAGACAGAAAGAGGCACTTCTCCATAGAAGACATACAAATGGCTAACAGACACATGAAAAAATATTCATCATCACTAGTTATCAGGGAAATTCAAATCAAAACCCCACTGAGATACCACCTTACATCAGTCAGAATGGCCAAAATGAACAGGACAGGAAACAACAAGTGTTGGAGAGGCTGCGGAGAAAGGGGAACCCTCTTACACTGTTGGTGGGAATGCAAGTTGGTGCAGCTTCTTTGGAAAACATTCTGGAGATTCCTTAAAAATCTAAAAATAGAGCTACCCTATGACCCTGCAATTGTACTACTGGGTATTTACCCCAAAGATACAGATCTAGTGAAAAGAAGGGCCATATGTACCCCAATGTTCATCGCAGCAATGGCCACAATCACCAAACTGTGAAAAGAGCTAAGGTGCCCTTCAACAGATGAATGGATAAAGAAGATGTGGTACATATATATACAATGGAATACTACGCCTCCATCAGAAAGGATGAATACCCAACTCTTGTAGCAACATGGACCAGATTGGAGGAGTTGATGCTGAGTGAAATAAGCCAAAAAGAGAAAGTCAAGTATCACATAGTTTCACTTACTTGTGGAGCATAAGGAGTAATATAGAGGACAGTGGGAGAAAGAAAGGAAATGGGAAGTAGGATAAATTGGGGAGGGAAACGAAACATAAGAGACTTTGGACTCAGAAACAAACTGAGGGTCTTGGAGAGCAGGGGGTGGGAGGATGGGTGAGCCTGGTGGTGGGTACTGGGGGCACGTATTGCATGGAGCACTGGGTGTGGGGCATAAGCAATGAATCTTGGAACACTGAAAATAAATAAATATATTTAAAAAATAAATAAAACCACAATGAGCTGCCACTACAAAAAAAAAAAAAAAAAAAAGATCTGTAACAAAAGGACAGAGACAATAATGAAACCCTTGATGGCATTTTGATTGTGAAATTGCTTCCCATTTGCCTTAGTACTAATTGGTCTCTAGCTAAGATTTTGTCATTAAAAATTATATGCTTCTCCCTATCAGGTTATAGTTATCAATTAATTATGACATTGATATTTTCATAGGCAAAATACAGTATCTCAACTGTTTAGGAAACACACATTTCAAAACAGAGACCAGAATCCTGAGAAATTTGATGGATGGACACACACACGCATACATGCCTCTGGATGGTATAACAAAAGTTTAGCTAGGACTATCACTGTATTTGACCCTTTGTATGTCATTTGTATGTCATTTTTCTTCACTGTGTCAGTATAATATTGCCCGTGGAGATAGGAAAATTGCCTGATTAGAGCTTATTTGTCTGGGAGTCTCTTTCATAGTGACAGCCATACAGATGTACTCAAGTGTCTTGTGGAGAATGGTTACTGAAGGACTTAATGCTCAATTGAAAAATGATTAACATTTAGTTTTATCAATTGAGAATATTACCTTATTATAGGTTGCAATGTTCCACTTTTAGCACATTTTAGCCATACCAATATGCTGCTCAGATTTACAAAAATCAATAAAAAGTGGTCAAACAAATCATGTATTTCATACAGACGAACAGTTATTGACATTTTTTCACTTAATTTTAACTGATTGTTCTACTTATGATATAGACATTGCTTAGATGTGTAGATTTGTGGCTAGACATCAAATATGAACAAACACAAAATGATTCATATGCTGTTGAGAAACTATTTCAACTTTCCAAAGAATAAAGAAGTCCAAGGTCCATTAACGATGTTCTTTACAACAAGATGTTGGATGAGGAACCGAGGTAAAGCATGTCTGCTGACCACCTGATTGGTGTCATTGAGCCAAAAGACATTGTTACAGAGAACCTTGTCCAATCTGGGCAATACTATTGTGTATCCTCACATTCGATCTCAATGACCAAGTCACTGTAGCATAATTAAATTGAAAGCATTCTGATGTGCAACATCAGAAATAGGATTTTATCCTATTCTTTTACTGAATTTTCCATGTCCTCCCCAAAACAACTCATCATGGAAGATGCTCATCAGTCTTTGTTTATTATATCCTCAAATGGCATAATTGGAGGCAATATAAAGAGACACACATGAAATAATTGTATTTTTCTCTTTAAAAGCCATTTTCCAGTAGTGCTGATAAATTATCCCAATTTATTCCTACTTTTGATTTATTCCTAGGCTTTTACCAAATCCCATCCTTCAGTATATGTAAATGTATGCATTCAAAAGAAGGCTTCTCAAAATTAAGATTCACACAGTGGTTATGGAAACAAGCCATCTATATTCTAACACATTTATAATGAAGACTGTGTCTCCTAACACTCTATAGTAAAATATGTCAAAAAGTTAGAGACTAAAATAATGTATGTAATTGTAAAAAGAATAAAATAGAATAAGACCCATAGTGTCTGTATTAGGATGTAAAATACTTGAGATAATGCCCTTGTTACATAATAGGAGACATTTCATTTTCTATTAAAAGGTAAAGTGGAAGAAATTGAAAAACATTTCCTAAAAATTTTTAATGTAGCCTCAGTGTTTACTTAGTATTGGTACTCACATACCTATAAAGTATGCATATTTATATATAATATATATAAGTATATACATATATGTATAAATATATATATCCACCCATCTACATATATATTCATAAGAACTTCTTATCTATGGGAAACCTATGAGTAGATATTTGTGGTCTCTGTTTTATCCATTATTTTAAGACTAAGTTCATGGTGGTAGGCTTTCTTCAACTATTCTTAATTTAACTTCCCTATATTTTTATTGATAAAGTCCCTATCCTCCCACCCCCCAAAAAAGAACTCTACATAGTTTCAAAATTATAACACTACAGAAAATTAATGCATAATAAGGAAATGTTAGGGAGGAATTAATTTAACTATAGCAAAAATATAACAGCAAGTGATTGATAGTCTCTGGAAAGATACTGCTTTGTAGGAAGTATGCAAAGAAAAATCTCGCTCTTAATCT
Source organism: Spilogale gracilis (assembly GCA_004023965.1). Taxonomy (NCBI): domain Eukaryota; kingdom Metazoa; phylum Chordata; class Mammalia; order Carnivora; family Mephitidae; genus Spilogale; species Spilogale gracilis. The sequence continues at coordinate 8,651 of PITA01032792.1, forward strand.
CATTGCAAAGGAACACTGGAGGGATGTGCACCTTTGACATCATAACCTGGGAAAGCATGAGTGTAACTTTCTGATGCAGTAGATTCATCCCACATCCTCTCCTCCATCCTTATCCAGGCATATCTTCTTTATTTGCAGGCAACATAATTCGAAGAAAAATAAATTTATAAAATGAAAAGGATTAGTGTCAAGGACTCAGGGAAAACTAGAATATCATTTAAGTAGAGATACAAAAATTCTAGGTGGTAGTTCTAAAGATTATAGCTTTTCATACTTGTGTAATGAAAGCAAAGGAACATGACAGACTTTTTTAGATTCCCTTAGTCACATGAAATTCTTCACATTTAAGGAACCATAAAATGGTACCATGATTATTAACCTACCTCTGTAAATGAGAATGGGGTAGAAACAAACTCAAATTCTCCTTGCCAGTATACAATGAAAGTGTATTTCACACTTACTTGGGGTTGTTGTGGGTGCTGGACCACTCTCAGGGCAGCTGTCCTCTACAGTGTGACTCAGCAATCCAGGTAGCTCTACACTGTTGGACCACACCAATTCATCCCAAGTCTATTTCTAAGACTATTACAACATTGGAGAGAAACTAGAGTATCCTCCATGGGTTTCCCACCATGGCCACAGCCAATAACTTATATGTTTTTGACATTTTATTGACCAGTTTCTACCTTAGTAACAAGAAGTGCAGAACTATGTGCACTCAAAAGGAAAAGAGAAATAGACATTGATAAATACTGGTAATGTCTGCCAAGCAACTCACTAAGTATCTGTGGGATGCATAATAAATTTGGGCTAGCAGTTAATATCAATATACTTTCTAAATGAGTTCCTCTTAACATTCAGACAGACAGCAATTAGGATAACACTTGTTTGAAAAACATTGGTACACACCATCCCGATAAAGTATGTTTTTATTTGTATTTGATACTTTGAAGAATGTGACTAAAAACTGAAAGCAGCAAAGTAAACATCTTGAGAAAATCAGCTATAAAGTAAGAGTTCTAAGAGATTCAGGGAAGAAATGGGAAGATAACCAAAAGAGATAACACACAAATAAAAGCTCTTACACAAAAGACCAATAAAAAAATAACATTATCAAGAGTGTGGTAGTGACATTAAAAGCATCTGTAAGTATGATGAAATATAATTAAGGGAAAAAAAGAGAGAGAAGTGAGAAATTTTAAATATACGGAAACATTGAATTAGAAGTAACATTGACATATTGATTGTTGCAGAAGACCAAGAAATGAAATTGGAATTATATACTAATGTCCTTGGAAAAAGAACTGAAGTGATGTGGGAAAAAAAAATATTTAAACATAGAAATCTTTATGGGAGGTCCAACACAGAAAGGAAAGTTGGACCTGGTCGACTGCCCAGGTTAAATCCCACACACCAACCACACCAGTCATGGCAGGAAGTCATCATGGCGATGACATATCCCGCTGTTGTCAAGCCAACCCTGGTGGGATCTTCCTGATGGAACAGAGATGAGCCCCTCACCTGCCGAGCCCGGTGTTAAGACTTGAAGGCAGAATAAATACCATTTTAAGACATTAAATTTTAGGATGGTCTCTTAAACAGAAATAGATGTCCATATCTTTGGCACTACTTTTTGGAACAGGGAAATTCTTCTGTAAAATATTAAAAATTGATTTACCCATAAACAGATGCCTAATTCACTGAACTCACTGCCTGAGGACTTGGAATAAGGACCACCCTGGGTGGAGGGGTGGGACTGAGTCATGGAATCTATCTTTATTTTATAGGCATGAAGACCTGGGGGAACTGGGGTGGGATATATCTGTTGTTACCATGATTGATCCATTTACATAGCTAAGTAATAAAGTAACTTTATTTTTTTGAGGCAGGCTAATCTTGATAATGTATGAAACTTTTCAAACACCATTAAGTCAAAAGACATCCGAGACGCAAGTCAAGAAGGGGCAAGTGACCGTATGTTGAGAATGTCATTCTGTGAGTGATTTAAGTGTATTACATTTTTAAGTATTAAATTTAATACTTAATATTTTCAATGTGCTTCACATTATTATGTATTTTTCTCTCTAAATCTGGTTTGTCAATGAAAATGTCTATTAGAAAGGATTATAATAAAAATGTAAATTTCAGTAAAACAACACAAAGCTTTCCCCACAAGAAATACTTATTTTTTAAAGAAAAATCATTAAAAAATTATAAACTTGGAAGTGTAAGCTAACAGGAAAGCTGCAGTTGAAAGAAAATTATGAATTATCTCATGATTTTGCACATTTGGCAATTACACTAGGCAAAGTAATAATATGGTTCTCTTAAAAGTCAACTCTGTCAAAATCTGTTTCTAGAGGAAATTATTACATTTGATGGGTAATTCATCTGCTTATATTTTCATATTGCTTAGTGATTTCTAAGACATTTTGCAAGTGATCATACTCAAGGCTTTCTTAATATTTTAATGGATATAAATTATCTCATTGAATCTCAAAAATTAAATCAAGCATAGTCACATATTTTACTTGACATGGAGACAGAAATATTAGGAAATCTTGTGCTTTATCGTCTATCATTTCTTCTAAGTATATTCCTTCCAAATCTTATTTTTTTTTGTTCAGCTACATATAAAAACATCTGCAGAAATAGTTTTCAAATTGTAGGAAAACATCAATTTTCAATTGTTAATACTTCTTTCCTGTAAGTGGAAAAAGGAAGAAATGGGTCTGAATTCAATTCATATGTAAATGATAAATTACTCACATCAGGCAAGTACATTAACTTTTAAATATTCGAATTAGTGCATTGGTTACCCCAGTGCACTGATGCACTCCACAACGTAATGAAACTGCAACAGAACATTTACATTTTTGCCTTAATGTCTGGCCTGTTCATATCAAGTATCAACAGTTTGTTAGATTATGCAACAGACATTTCATAAGTTAATTAATGAAAAATGCCAAGCAAATTTTCAAAAAGCATTTTTATCATACTTTCTAATAATAATGCATATGCAATTTAGCTTAGTACCACTGCAATCCAATTTTCTCAACATTATTTCAAACTTTGTGTTCACACCAAATTAAGGTCACAATTGCATAAAATTTTAGAGCCAGAAGGGACCTTGGAAAGCATTTAATTAAATTGCTAATTTCACTAATGAGGAGGTTGAGGGATGTTAAAATGACTTGCCCAAAGTTACTCACAGTTTATAATATGGTCGCACTTGAACCTCCCAACTTGTATAGTCCTGTATAATTTTTACTAACTCAGAGCATATACCCATCCATGGTCCCATAAAAAAACTTTCAGTGTCCTTCACCATTAGAAGTATTAAGACGTCATATAAAAATAAAGTTGAAATTCCAAGACTATATTGTTTATAATTAAATGGAAGACATGTTAGGAATGTCATTGTCTCTCATCAAATCATTTTCAGGGTTGCCTGCGTGACTCAGTCAATTAAGCAGTTAAGCATCTGCCTTCAGCTCAGGTCATGATCCCAAGGTCTTTGGATACAGCCCCGCATCAGGCTTCTTGCTCAGTGCAGGGGATCTGCTGACCCCACTCCCTCTCCCTTTCTGTCTGCCTGCCGCTCCCTCTGCTTGTGCTCTCTCTGTCAAATAAACAGATAAAAATCTCTGTTAAAGAAGTTGCAAATGATTGCTTGTGCATCTCTGGTGAATTCTTTGCAAGTGTACAACCTTTAATTCTTTTTAAATATGTCTTGAAATATAATATCTGACACACACACGAGCTAATGCTATAGATGTTAAGTTATAGTAATAATTTTATATCCATAATCATGTATGTAAAAATGTACATGTGAATTTGTCATTTCACAGAAGAAATTAAACACATGAATAATTTGCACATTTCTTCTTGTCCTTTATGGCATCTCTTGCCTTCCTCTCCTAAATAACCACCAGCTTCAGCTTTGCATTTAGTTTTTCCTTGTCTTGGTAAATGATTTTATCACACATGTACACATGGCTAAAAAATATATTTGCCAGTTTTGTTTTTAAGTTTTAAGAAAGTGTTATTAAACTGCATGCAGTTTTCTGAGAGTTTCTTTTTCTCAGCTTCAAGTTTCTAGCGTTTATTCTGAGTTATATGTAGTTATGGTCCATTCATGTTTCCTTTTGTAAAATATTCCAGTTGATCAATATATAGCAAATAATGTATCTGTTCTCTGGTAAAGTAATACTCTCTGAAATCTCTAACACCCAAATCCTGCAGGATATATACTGAAATGTCTCTTAGGTAAAACTGCACATTGAAATGCTCAGTTGTTCTCTGTGTAAAGGTGAAATTGTTTCCCAAAGCAATGTATAAAAATTCCCTTTGACCCATATTCTATCCAACACTTTAAATTATTAGACTCTTATTTTTTATTTATTTTTTATTTATTTTTTATTTTTTTTAAATTTCTTATTTATTTGACAGAGAGAAACACAGCCAGAGAGGGAACACAAGCAGGGGGAGTGAGAGAGGGAGAAGCAGGCTTCCCACTGAGCAGGGAGCCCGATGTGGGACCCGATCCCGGGTGTTCGGGATCATGACCTGAGCCGAAGGCAGTCGCTCAACCAACTGAGCCACCCAGGCGCCCCTAGACTCTTATTTTTTAAATATTTTATAGGAATAAAATGACAACTCATTTTTGTTGTAATGGATGTTTCCATAGTTAGTAGTGAAGATTGATATATGTTACTTCTTCCAGGAAATACCTGTTCACAACCTTTGACAAAATATCTACAGGGTCTTCATCTTAATAAATTATATATTTTAGATTCTAATACGTGTCAGTTGTATATGTTGCAAATATCTTCTCCCAGATTTTGATTCATCTTCTCCGTTTTTAAAATGTACTTTACTG
>PITA01032793.1:0-13529 GCA_004023965.1 Spilogale gracilis
TTTTTTTTTTTTTTTTTAAATATTTCATTTATTTATTTGAGAGAGAGTGAGTGAGAGCATAAGAGGGGAGAAGGTGATAGAGTGAAACAGACTCCCTGCGGAACTGGGAGCTGGGAGCTGAGACCCCAAAGTGGGACTCGATCCCAGAACTCTAGGATCATGACCTGAGATGAAGGCAGTGGCTTAACCAACTGAGCCACCAAGGCGCTCTTCCCCATATTTCACACCTGCCTAAAATTATATCCTGTATGCATGACAATGATAATTATGTATTATGGTTCTTACTAGGTAGGTCATAAATTTCCTCAAGAACAGGTAGGAAGAACAAATGAGTTCCTAATGTGATAAGAAAAGATTAGAACAGTAGATTATGACATCAAGAGACTAGCTTAGTGTTCTTACTCAATCATTACTTTTGTAGACCTGTAAACTTCCCCTCCATGTTGTTTCTCTTCTGTTTCATGCCTTGATTTTCCTATTTGGAAAATGAGAATAGAAACAGTTGCTTCCCATTTGCTTCATGGAGAATTTATGAATGGGCTAGTGTTTATTGTAGGTATAAACAATCTTATTTGTATATTTTCTGCCTATACTTCTGATCCCATAATGTCCAATTGTGTGTGTGTGTGTGTGTGTGTGTGTGTGTGTGTACACTCCATTCTTTTATTTACATTCTTTTCCTTTCCTGGGATTTTTCAAAATCAAAGCATGTTAATCACATTCCATAATGCACTTGAGTACTCAGGATACTTTTCAGATATGGGCAAATGTTTGAATAGCTGCATTTGTTTTGAGTCTTCATTAAAACCTAGGCCCCAGATCATTGAAGGGGATACCAAAAGGGGTACTCCCGGTCTGAAATGCAGATAGCTCAAGGTCAGTGTTTCAGCCTTTTTTTGAAAACCTCTCTCTGGTCTACTCAGATACCTTCTTTCTTTTTAACCTAAGTAATCATTTATGAAATAATGAGCTTTGAATTTGGTGATCTCTTTAAGAAGACTAAAAAAATCTAATTTCTCAGCTGAAGAACAGATGTTTTACCACAACACTTAACATACATTAACGTGTAGTCTATCTGATACTGACTAAGAAAAGAAAAATAGTTTAGTAGTCAATATCTGGTGTCTTCATTAATTATGGAGAAACTATTAACCTTTAAATGTCAACTTTAAATTAAAAAAGAGAACATTGAAACTTAGACACAAAACTATTCATTGATAGAATTTTGCTGAAGTTCAGAACCAAAGTAATGCCTAACCATTTATAAGGCTGTGCAGAAAATCTGGCCCTAATATGATTTATGAAGTCCAGTGAGAACAAGTAATTAGTTGAAGCCCAATGGTCTTTAGCACTAACATGACCTGAAAAAATTACCTTGTCCTGATAGGTTTTAGAGTCAGGAGTTAACAGTTAAAGTCTCTCTTACTTTAATATGGCTCTTACAGAACTTAAAAATTTTTGTCCTATAATGAGATGCCTAAAGGATGTAATTGTTAAGAAAAAAAAAGTAAAAAATAAGAAGAAAATAAAGGACGTAATTGTTTAGTGCTGTTTCAGTACTAAAGAGAGTGTTCCAGAGATCAAGGGTTTGAGTTAGTGTAACTCATACTTAGGGTGTTTTTTAATGTAATTTTTTCTCTTCTGTCAGAAAGTGGCCAAAGAGTCAAATGTTTCTGGAGCCTGCTTCTAGAACATGTGGGCAGAGCTGTCGTTCTAGCTTGGAAGAGCAATGCTCAATTTTCTCTTAGCTATGATCTTGGGACATGTGTCCAGGTCACACAGTCATATCATTAAATGACACAGGTGTTGTTTTGAAACAGAGGAGCCAGTGCAGAATATTATGTTCTGACATTTAAAGTTGGAACAACTTGTGTCAAAACTTATTTCTGTATTTATATGTATTTCCTAATGATGGACAAATAAATTAGACAGAAACATCTACTTTTTCCCCCTTACTCATGATTAAGGAAAGTAAGTTTTATCAGGAGTCATTTATTAAACCTTAATGCTGCCTCTTTTTCATTGCAAGTCCTATACTGATTTCAATAGAAAGTTACTGAGTGTATGCGTATATGTATATATGCGTATATATAATGTGTATATGTGTATGATATATATGTATGATGTATGTATGTGTATATGTAATATATAAACAAAAATTTCCTTTTCACAGAAATGCTTACTACTACTTATTACTATTGTATGTCTTATTTTCACTTAGTAATAATACTTCAAAATCATTCTATGTTGGTACATAAAAAACTTCCTTATTATTGTGGTCTTATGGTATGTATTGTTTGGGCCATATGGTGGATCACAGTTTCTTTTAACTAGATCCTTACTAATGGACACACAGGTTGTTGCCAATATTTTATTTTCATTAACAATGATTAATATTGCTTTCTGCTTATTTTTCATTTTCAAATTCGTTTCCTGCTTTAGTCAGGGCCTGGATATTGGTACTAACAATGGAGAACTATTTATTCTGACACATCTGAGGTGTTTGTGTATAGACTTCTGAGTATATGTACACACTACTAACCTATCTAGTTCTAGTCTCTTTCTCCAGGATACTCACCTAAAGTAAAAGCTATTGGTTGGGACTCTTATGTTGTACAAGTGCTGGGTCATAGCTTCTGTTGGCAAGCTAAAGGGTTACTACTACTATCCTTTGATTTTTATTACTATGGCATATAAACTGTTTCAGTTAGATGAGACAGTCCTTATTTGGTAACACTCAAATCACGTAAATGCAGACTGCATCATTGATAAAGTAGGGCTAAGAAAATGGGAACTATCTAGGCTTTCGGGTGAGATGAATATAGATAATCAAAACAATTTTACTCTTTGCTTTCAAGGTCTCCATATATAATTTCAGCCTACATCATATAGCTCTGTTTTTTTTTTTTTTTTTTAAGATTTTGTTTATTTCTTTGACTTAGAGAAACACAGCTAGAGAGGGAACACAAGCAGGGGGAGTGAGAGAGAGAGAGAAGCCGACTTTCTGCCGAGCAGGGAGCCCGTGTGGGGTTCGATCCCAGGACCCTGGGATCATGACCTGAACTGAAGACAGATGCTAAATGACTGAGCCACCCAGGTGTCCTCATATAGACTTTTTTTAAGTCATAGCTGATACGTTTGATGATTAAATCTCCTAAGGTGGTAATCGGATGTAGTAATTACACAACAAAATCATTGAACATGTTTGTTGACCTATATAGTAGGTTATGCTAAGTTTTCACTGAGTCATATGAAGCACAAAAAAGGAATATTATCACAGCAAGCAAAGGAGGTTTTCATATTTGATCACTAGTTTATTCATTTCCCCTATTTCACTCTATTAATTACAACTGCTTGTCTCTTAGCTAACTCTGATTTTGTGCAGCAAACACCATTGCTTAAAAAGTGTGGTATTTACAGGTGCCTGGGTGGCTCAGTTGGTTGAGTAACTGCCTTTGGCTCAGGTCATGATCCCGGAGTCCCGGGATCGAGCCCCGTATTGGGATCCCTGCTCAGCAGAAGCCTGCTTCTCCCTCTCTCACTCCCCCTGCTTGTGTTCCCTCTCTAGCTATGTTTCTCTTTGTCAAATAAATAAATAAAATCTTTTTTTAAAAAAGTGTGGTATCTATGAAGGACAGTAAGTAGAAAAAAAGCCATTAGAATTGTTTTATATTGCCGCTGGTTTGATGGCTATTTGGTTAAGTAGAACTGGAAAATATTTCTTATTTTTTGATTATCAAAAAATGTTTCCATTCATGCAGATAAAAAGCATCTTGATTCAGATTTTTTCTTTTAGTCTTTGTTCTATGAGAGAAATATAAAGATGTCTATTTATTTTTTATCTAAAGAAGAAGCAGCATATCAACTAAAACAACAGACAATAAAATATACTATCTGGGGTGTCTGGGTGGCTCAGTTAGGTATCTGCCTTCAGCTCAAGTCATGATCCCAGGGTCCAGGTCTAGGGATTAAGCCCCTCATGAGGCTCCCTGCTCAGTAGGGAGTCTGCTTCTCCTTCTCCCTCTGGTTCTTCTCTCTCTCTCTCTCTCTCTCTCTCTCTCTCTCTCTCTGTCAGATAAATAAATAAAATCTTTTAAAAAGAAAATATACTTCCTAACTATGTTATGGTTGGTAGAATAGAGTGGAGAAGATAGAAGTGGGAGTGAGAGAGAAACAATCTTGTTTCTCAGAGTGATGGAAAGGAATAATAAAACATTACATGCATAGTGTGGTGTTTTGTTATTCTGGTCACTTTTATTCTGAGTAGAGAAAAGACTCTGAAGTAAATAAATAAATAAATCTTTTTTTTTGAAGTTTTTATTTAAATTCCGGTTAGTTAACATACAGTGTAATATTAGTAATTCAACAACACACACACACACACACACACACACACACACAATACCCAGTACTAATCATAACAAATGCCCTCCTTAATCCTCATCACCTATTTAACCCATCCCCCCACCTTCTCTCTGGTAACCAACAGTTTGTTCTTTATAGTTTAGAGGCTGTTTCTTTGTTTTCCTCTTTTTTCCCCCCTTATTTGTTTGTTAATTTCACACGTGAGTGAAATCATATAGTATTTGTCTTTCTCTGACTGACTTATTTTGCTTATCATAATACTATCAAGCTCTATCCACGTTGTTGCAAATGACAAGATTTCATTCTTTTTTATGGCTGAGTAATATTCCATTGTGTGTGTGTGTGTGTGTGTGTGTGTGTGTGTGTTTGTGTGCATGCACATGCACACACACATCTTTATTATCCATACATCAACTGAGAGACATTTGGACTTTTTCTTTAATTTGGCTATTGTACATAAAGCTGTTATAAACAGCAGGGTGCATGTATCCTTTTGAATTAGTATTTTTGTATTCTTTGGACAAACACCTAGTAGTACAATTGCTGGATCATAGGGTAGGTCTATTTTTAACTTTATGAAGAGCCTCCATACTGTTAAGAAGTGAATAAATCTTACTAGAACTTGTTTCAAATATATATATATTTTTTATTCCCAGACCTGGAATGCTAAATGAATATTTAAATTTTATTTCCATTCAATAGGTGGAGAAGCCCATTAGCTTTTACTGTAGAATGTGTCATTTTTCAAAGAAAATAAAAAGGTTTATTATCTTGTGACTCCTGATCTTTTGGCATTTGGAAATACTGTTACTGTTACTGTGGTAGTACTTTGGTTTTGTAACTATAGCCCTGGGCACTATTAACATTTTGGATTGCATAATTCCTGGTTGTGAGGGGCTGTTCTGTACATTCTAGTCTATTTGGCAGCATCTCTAGCTTCTATCCACTAGATGCCAGTAGCAATACCCCCAGGGGGACAAAAACATCCTCAACTGAGAGTCAGTACTACAGACATACATAGTGATCCTGCAGAGCAGGTTTCAATGCAGTCCCCCAGCATTTGTGATCTGGAGCAACAGAGCAACACAAAGGTACAAATTTGGGTCCTATATATATATTTTTAAGGCCACCAGTCAATTTTTGGGAGATTCTTTAAGAATCATTAAATCTAACCCTGGAGGTCTGAATTGATTGGTTGATTAATTCACTCATTCACTTAACAAAATGTATGAAGCTCCTGCTGTAGGCCAATCTCAGTGTTGGTGACATGCGTGTTGTTATGTGGTTCTTTTGTCTGTATGTAGTGATTTGGCAGGAGGTAAGCCTGCAGGTAGACCAGTTAAGAAGCTGTTGGGTGTAATATAGGTGAAAAATGGTGGTTGCCTGCATTTGGGTAGTGACAGTGGAATGATGATAAGAGATTTCATAGATATTTAAGAGGTAGAAACATTAGGATTTGGTAAATGATTGGAGCAAGGGAAGAGTAAAAAATAACCCCCAGGTTTCTGGCTTAATTAAAAGAGTAAAGAGTGGTAGCATTCATGAAGATGAGTAAAGTGGGAAGAATGGGCTTTTTTTTTGAGGTTGGGAGGCAGGCACTGATTTCAGTTTTTGATACTTTCCTTTGGAGGTGCTTTTGAGATATCCAAGAGGATGAGCTGGACAATACACTTGGGAACTGCAGGGATCATACCTGTTTTGTTCCTTGTTATATCCCGTTCTTCAGATGGTGTCTACATTTCTAGGGATAGAAGGCAGTTTAGGCTGGATGTATAGATTTGGTATTCTTCAGGAAATAGTTGGTTTGATTGAAATCAAGGAAGCAGATGAAATTGTCTAGGGAGAATCCATATAGGAAGAAGAGGGCCTAGCACAGCAACATACTGGGAGGTGTATTCAGGGAACTGTAGAGGAGGGACTTTGAGGAAAATCAGGAGTGTATGTTATATGTAAACAAAGGGAAGAGAGAAATTTAGAACGAGTATTTGATGGTTTTGAATTCAACTAAAAGGTCAAGTAAGACAAAGATTGATAAGATGACATTGGATTTTGCAACTTAAAAGCATTGTTGACTTTTTGAGATCCTTTTTTGGTAGACTGATAGTGGCAGGAGTTCAGTAAATTTGGTTTAAGACTAAGTGGGAGGTGAGTGAATAGAATCAACAAGTGCAGGTCATGCTTTCATGTGTTTTGGCTATAAGGAAGAGAATAGACTGATGATAGTATGTGAAGGAGGAATGGGCTGGGTGAAGGCACGAGGGCTTGGGGTGTTTAAATGTGGGTAGGAGGGAGACAGGAAACATGGAGGTTGGTATAGGAGAGGAGAACATGGGGATGGGGGGCAACTTCAGATGGGATGAGTCCAAGGAGAAGACTGATCTTAGATAGGGGTACCCTTCAAACTGGAGGGATATTGTTAGTGATAGAGAAGGTCTATATTCTGTTGGGTTTAGTTTCCAGTCTTTCAGGGAATTCTACTTCTGGCGCTTCCTGAAGGTTCAGATGACAGAGACACTAAGAGACCTCTGGCAAAGTCCATTTCTGAATTCCCGAAGGGCCATTGATCCCTAAAGGCTGCATTCATCTGATGATTTTATTGTGGGTAGCAGACATATGCTGGAATTGGACTCTGAACCTATGGGTTAGGTTAGGGTTTGGCATTCAATTCTAATCTAAATAATCAGAGTAGTGGGTGTTCTGAAACCCTTTGGAAATTTACGCAAGTGTTGAAGGACAACCTAGAGATCAGGTATAGTCAATCTACTTTAATTAGCAACTATGCCATTCTCATTAGGACTCTTCATTATTAATGATCTATATGATGATTGTAGAAAATTCAGTGTTATCATAGTATTAAGCTTAAATTTTACTGTTCAAATATTAAAGGGCTGATTATAGTTCATGTCCTTCTGTGGCTTACTAGAGGATAGTCTTTGGAGCCAGAAAAAGGAGACTCAAATCTTGGCTCCATCACTCAGTAAGCTTATGTGGCCTTGAGCACATTTATCATTTAGTGTTTAATATCCTCATGGGAATACCTGGTAATATCTAACTTGCATCATGGATATAAAGGTTAGAGGTCCTTATGTGCCAGCACATTATTGATCTTAATAAATAGGAGCAAATATTATTTTTTAATTATATAAAAATTATATATAATTATATATAAGACCCTTAGCACACATACTCTGAATTAATTTGAAAATACCAAATCAAAATTGAGGATTTTTTTCTCCATGGGCCTAATAGACATTAGTGGTGATGTCCATGGTATAAGTTTTGGTAGTCACAGAAGTCTTGTGATAATTCGGGGCCAGCTAAAAACATCTTTTGTTGGCCTACATGTCATCATAGTAATGAATGAAAAAGGAGATAGGATTCTAGATTTTTAAAGTATAGGGAAGCAAATCAAATTTTACTGGATCCCTGTTATTTTCATTTAATGTATCTTAAAAGATGTGACTTTTATACAGATTTAGTTTCTCTCCAGTCCTTTTTTTCATTCTGTTTAGTAACTTCTTTTCCCTCTTCTTCCTTTTCTGCAGATTATTGGGAACTTTCTCCTATTGCAGCATTTGGTACTTTCAGTCATGCCAGGAAAGCTTCTTTACACCAGGAATGCCGTAGATTTGTGCTTGTTGAGAGGGGGAGAGAGGAGAGTGAGTCAGGGCAGAGGAGGAAGGGAGAGATGGTGCCTAGGATAATTGTGTTGGTTTTTTCCCTCCTTGAGAGAAACTTTGGACATGTGTTTGGCTCTGACTTAGGTACACTACGGGCCTTAATGGAGGAGGAAGCTGTGGAGGGGGAGAAGGCAATTAAAACCTTGAACAGTGTAAAGGCCCTTCTTAATTAAGTGGTAAGGATGGAAAAATAAAATACCTCAAGCTTTATTTCTGTTTTCCTTTTAAAAGTCTGCTGAGGAATCGGAGCTCATGTCCCTTAGAAAAGATAAGTTTGTTCAAAATAACAACTTGGGAGAAAGAAAAGTTTTTATAAACCTTTCAGAAAACATCATCTTTATTTGATTCCCTTGGCCTCTTTACCTATGGATTGCCCCCTACCAGCACCATCATTTCAACACTGAAGCATCCAGTTCACTGGAGTATTAATGGAGACAGTTGAAGTATCTGCTCCATTTCTTTGCTCTAGTTGCTTTTGGTTCTTGCTGGGAAATGTTCTGAAAACTGAACTGGCTGTTGAACACAAAGGCGGATGGTTTGTTCCTCCTGGTAACGCACTGTGGGATTTGTTCTCACTTCTTGTTCATGACTCATTAGTCCCTAAGTGCAGAAAAGGTTGCTCCCGGAATAAAAGGAGTGGACCCAGCTTGGAGTCCTTTTTCACCTTTTCCTGTGTTTTATTTGGGTGCACTCACAGTTCTTCACCTTCATTAGTGAGCTGGCAGGGGGCTGGCACCATGTGGAGAGTAACTTCTGCTGGTTCCCTGGGGGTATATCAGAGATCTCAGAACTCAATACTCTACCGTAAAAATACTGGGCTTCACATGACCTTTGGGTGGAACAAAGCCTATCCATTCCAATCTGCTTGGGCCTCTTGGATTGCCGTCCTTGCCAAGAACCAGTCTTGCTCCTTGCTCTTTTCCCTCCTCTGAATGTAGTGCTTTTGGTTGCCTCTGTGGCAGGTCAGTGTTTCTGTGTGTGCGAGAAAACAGTCTCTGGGATAGGACTGCATTTATTTATTTATTTATTTATTTTAAAAGACTTTATTTATCTGTCAGAGCACGCTTGTGTTTCAGCGAGCACAAGTAGGGAGAACAACGGGTAGAGGGAGAAACGGGTTCCTTGCTTAGAAGGACCAGAAACCAAGACCCTGGGATCATGACCTGAGCTGAAGACAGACACTTAACTGACTGAGCTACCCAGGCGTTCCAAGGACCACTGTGTTTAAAGCACATTTCGACAGTAGTTTCTCATGAGAGGCATTAGCAACAGTTTTTTATGGGCTTTTATGCCCCAGGTTATATCATTTCAGATTTGTATGAAAAGTAGAGATGCTATAAAAAACTGAGTTGCATATTTATGTTTTAAGTTGTTTTTCCTGATTTTCCTGCATGACCAAATTATCTTATTTAAAGCCCAGGCACCTGGAGAACTGTCTCTGACTCCAGAGCCACATGGGTGCATGAACTCACTTAATTGAGTGTGACACTAACATGACCAGTGTCCATCAAGCCTTTCTTTCTTTTTATTTTTTTTAATATTTTATTTATTTCTTTGACAGAGAGTGAACACAGGTAGGGGAAGCAGGTAGAAGGAGAGGGAGAAGCAGACTCCTTGCTGAGTGGGGAGCCTGATGTGGGGCTCCATCCCAGGACCCCAGGATCATAACCCAAACCAAAGGCAGACGCTTAACAATTGAGCAACCTAGGCACTCCCATCAAACCCTTCTTTAAAGTACTTAGGGTACTGATAACATTGTGCTTTGTGAAACTTAAGCATTTGTATGCCATAATTCTTGAGTACTGGTGATTATACTTATTTTAAGGCATCATGGGAGAATAAGATTATAGCACTTTTGACCAGTATAACCTTAGAAAATTCAACTCTTATCCTTTGATTTGCTATCATGTTGTAGCTACAATAACAGAGTAAGGTTTGCAGTTTTACTATATTGTCCTAAACTTTTAAAAGTCTCCAAATATATTACTATTGTATTTAAATAATATTCAGACTATAAGAGATATTTAGGACCTTTGTAGAGAGTATTCAGTTATTTAGGCAAGATTCCTTTAATTCTATAGGAAAATAATACACTGTTTGCAAATGTGAGATGTTATTTTTGTTTTGTGCCTCAAGTTTACAGTCATGCTGTAATTTTTTTTCTTTCCAGAAAATTTATGCTAGAATCTTTGCTTTAAAAAGGTTCTAGAGGGATGCCTGGGTGGCTCAGTCAGTTAAGTGTCTAACTTTGGCTCAGGTCATGATCCCGGGGTCCTGGGTTCAAGTCCCACATCAGGCTCCTTGTTCAGTGGGAGCCTGCTTCTCCTTCTCCCTGATGCTCTCCCTGCTTGTGTGCACTCTCTCTCTCTGACAAATAAAATTAAAAAAGAAAATGTTATAGAGGTAATACATGTATGTTTTCATTTCACAGTTTTATATTGCATAAAATAAGGAATGTTTATCTCTTCTGCTACTGCAATGGTCTGAGGAACCTTTTTGTGCTTTTGGGGTATATACTCAAGAGTAGGATTGCAGAGTCATCAAGAACACACATTCTGGGGGCATCTGGGTGACTCAGTCGGTTAAGTGTCTGACTCATGATTTTGGCTTAGGTCATGATCTTGGGGTCCTGGGATTGAGTTTTGCATTGGGTTCTGCACTCAGTATGGAGTCTGGTTGGGATTCTCTCTTTCCCTCCCCTTTGCTTATGCTCTCTCTCTCTAAAATAAATAAATGAAAATCTTTAGAATAACACACATTCTGAACATCACCAAGTACTGCCAGAATGCCTCTTGGAAAGGCTGCACCGTCGGTGTCCCACCAATAGTAGATGAATGCTCCCGTTTTTCCCACATTGTTGCTGACATTGTATGCATTTAGACTTCATTTTTCTAAACTGATTAATGTAAAGTGATATTTCATTTTAATTGCATTTCTTCAATTATTAATGAAGTTTAGTTTCTACTAGTTATTTGACTCTGTATTATTGTGATTTAAGACTTTGTGTTGATGTAGAACCTAATTTTGAATTCATTAGATATATCTCTCCTTTTTTTTTTTTTAACCTTAGAGTTATGCTTTTAGATTTCAGGGCCACAAGGTTATTCTCTGATCTGACATTTTTTCTGTTAGCCACCTTTTTTTTTGTTTGTTTAAGATTTTGTTTATTTATTTGAGAGAGCACGAGTGGGGGAAGGGGCAGAGGAGAGAATGTCCAAGCCAACTCCAACTGAGGGTGGAGCCCAACACAGGGCTTGATCTCATGACCCTGAGATCAGGACCTGAGCCAAAACCAAGAGTCTGACACTTAACTGACTGAGCCACCCAGGTGCCCCACTGTTAGCCACCTTTACGTTTAAGTTTCAATTTATCCAGATGTCACATTTGGGTATATTAGCATTGTTTGAGGTAATAGATTCATTATTTGTAATACAGTGCAACAGTTTAGTACGGACTAAAAGGCCATGCTGCATCATGGATACAGTTTGAAAGAGGATTTAATAAGAAAGGAGAGAAGGCAATGCAT
Organism: Spilogale gracilis; assembly: GCA_004023965.1. NCBI lineage: Eukaryota > Metazoa > Chordata > Mammalia > Carnivora > Mephitidae > Spilogale > Spilogale gracilis. Next base: position 11,572 of record PITA01032793.1, read on the forward strand.
AGTACATTACCATTGATGAAAAATTTAACATACATGTTACACAAAACAACACTTTATATTTTCAAATAAACGATCCATATCCAAAGAGAGATTCCAGACAATTAAGTAATTGCTTAGGTAGAAGTAGGAGAGAATGGAGATGGAAGATAAAGGGGAAAAAAACACTTAAGTAAATAAACCGAGAGAGGTGCCTTCCACAAATTGATAGTCATAGTATACTATGAGCCGAGGGGTAGGATAGGGGAATATAATTTAGAAGAGTTGATAGGAAAACAGGTTAGCCAAAAAATTGTTAATTGAGGAAAAACAGAAGTAAAGTATTTTAAGTGTTATGATTCATAAGCAAGATGCCTGTAAGGAAGAAAAATGCCCCTAAATAACTATGTCTGGTTGTGCCATTTTGGTTTTTAAAGCTTTTGTGGGAGAATCAGGAACTTCTCTTTTTTTCCCTAGGTGAAGATATCTATAATAAGGAAAGCAGATGTTTCTTTTCAAGTGCATGTGTACACCTGCCACAAGACAAAATGAGTGGCTACTATTGAGAACAGGCTCTGGTTGTCTTTTATGTTGCTTGTTAATTAAACTCTTTTCCTGGTAAGTGTAGGTTTGTAATTAATAATTTAACATATGTGCTTTGGAATGCATCTTGTATTTGATGATATATAGAAGTGATATGTAAGTGGTTACATGTAAATTAGATGGATATTTTATTGGCCTTTGTCATTTGTTGTGTAGGTTCTTCTTATTCATAACAAACATTGAACATTGACTAATTGTATACAACTGAAGGGAGCAGGGAAGATTGTAGTCTACAACTGTGTTCTCAGCTTCTTTTCTTTTTTTTTTTTATTGTTACTTAAGTTTTTTATTTTCCAGTGTTCCAAGATTCATTCCCCATTCCCTACACCCAGTGCTCCATGCTTTAGGTGCCCCCAGTACCCACCAGCAGGCTCTCCCATCCCTCCACCCCCCTCCCTCCAAGTCCCTCAGTTTGTTTCTGTATCCAAAGTCTTGCTGTTTCATTTCTCTCCCTGAATTACCGTACTTCCCATTTACTTTCCTTCTCCCACTGTCCTCCAGGTTACCCCTCATGCACCACAAGTAAGTGAAACCGTGTGATACTTGACTCTCTCTACTTGGCTTATTTCACTCAGCATAATCTCTTCCAGTCCAGTCCATGTTGCTACAAAAGTTGGATATTCATCCTTTCTGATGAGGCATAGTATTCCATTGTATATATGTACCACATCTTCTTTATCCATTCATCTGTTGATGGGCACCTTGGCTCTTTCCACAGTTTGGCGATTGTGGCCATTCCTGAGATGAACATTGGGGTACATATGGCCCTTCTTTTCACTACATCCTTATCTTTGGGGTAAATGCCCAGTAGTGCAATTGCAGGGTCATAGGGTAGTTCTATTTTTAATTTTTTAAGGAATCTCCACACTGTTTTCCAAAGCAGCTGCACCAGTTTACATTCCCACCAACAGTGTAAGAGGGTTCCCTTTTCTCCGCAGCCTCTCCAACACTTGTTGTTTGCTGACTTGTTAATTTTGGCCATTCTGACTGGTGTAAGGTGGTATCTCAGTGTGGTTTTGATTTGAATTTCCCTGATAGCTAGTGACGCTGAACATTTTTTCACGTGTCTGTTAGCCATTTGTATATCTTCTACGGAGAAGTGCCTCTTCATGTCTCTTGCCCATTTTTTGATGTGTTCATCTTCTTTTGGGATGTTGAGTTTAAGTAGTTCTTTATAGAGTTGGATACCAGCCCTTTGTCTGTAGTGTCATTTGCAAATATCTTCTCCCATTCTGTGGGTTGTCTCTTTGTTTTGTTGACTGTTTCCTTTGCTGTACAGAAGCTTTTTATTTTGATGAAGTCCCAGAAGTTCATTTTCGCTTTTGTCTCCTTTGCCTTTGGAGACGTGTCTTGGAAGAAGTTGCTGTGGCCGATGTCAA
>PITA01032794.1:0-13527 GCA_004023965.1 Spilogale gracilis
CTAGGCCATTGTTCAGCTTATGGTAAGTTCAGCAAGGTAGGTTCAGAAGCCAAAATTAGCCATCAATCCAATACCTAAGAAGGATAGTCCTGCCTTAGTCTCCCTGTCGTGTTCAGTCATTACCTGGGAGCCCTCTGTGGGAAGCATGACCTTGAGACAAATGAGGAAATGTATTTCAAAGATCAGCAGATAGGACCTTCGTACAATTATGTTCCCTGTCCTTGCAGCTTTGAAAGGCTCAGTTTCCTGAAACCGCAGGCACCATGTCAACTTCATCCCCTTTGTTCATAAACATGTATATTCTTCATAAGGGAAGATGGAACCATACATTGGCTGCTGTTTTAAAGCATGCAGCATACTTAGAGGACACCACAACAAACAGGACTGAGATATTATATAGCCCTTCCAAGATTTGATCAGACCAATCACTTCTGAATGCTAGGGATAAACGTAAAACAAATCATTTCTGTGAATTGAAGGAGATTGTCACTATTCCTTTGCCATCTAATGTATTTCTGGTCAGGGGTGATGTTTCGTGGGATACCATCTTCATGAAAAAGGCATTATGTAAGTCTACATCTGCAGGTGTTGGAAAGATAAACTGGTAGGAAAATGGTTATGTAAAACAAATAAATCTCCCAAAATGTGGTTATTCCTGGAAAGAAAGCCATTAGCTCTGTAATTTTAGATTAGATTTAGAGGTAGTATAAACTGATAACCCTGCACTCCAAGTGGTTCACCAATCCTCCCAGAAAATGATGGCATATCAGAGGCACAGTTGTGGCCTCTGTTGTTGACATTTAGGATACCTAACAGTGAAAGAAGTGAAATTAGTCATGGTGAAGAGAACCATGTTGTTGAGCCCATTCCACTTGCTCTAGTCATTTATGCAAGCAAGGGCCTACCCAGCATGAACAGAAGAAAGAGGAGAAAGAGACTATGTGTATATGGAGAAAGAGGCTGACTGACATTCACAGAGCATGTCTATCTGTAAAATATTCTATTTCATGACTTTCACCTCGGAGATCCTCAGTCCCTTCCCCTCCCCAAAGAATGAGTTAAAGGTGATGAATTGCAATCCTCACCCTTGAGTCTTCAAGTCTTTGATGGAAATTTTAATCTCCGAACTTCCCTTCACATTGAGATTTTGTTTACTGTCTCAGCAGAGCAATACTTTCTACTTGAACCTTGAACCTAATAACCTTCATTCTATGTGTCAGAGATAAAACTAAAATGAGGATTTTGTTCTAATCTGTGTGTCTGTCTATGTATAACAACAATATCATATCTGGGTCTGGATAATAATGACTGGCTATATATCTGTGGCCCCATTGGACCTACTGAATGATGCATTCAGCCCCAAATCATCTTTTGCATTTTTTCCATTACCGTCACTGCAATATGACTTTCTGGCTGCCAGTTTGTTTAAGTCAGATAGTCCAGGTTTAAAATGCACACTGGTGATTTAGGTAAGCTTGAGGGCACTGGATACAGTAGATTGCCCTTGTCCCATTTCCCACAGTGATGGTTTTATATGTCTAACCTTCAAGTATATGAACAATACAACCCCATTTGGATTATCTCCTGGTACTGCTAGGATCAGTATCTGGCAAGTAACAGATAGCCAACAAATTGATTAATTTGTCTGAGGAGAGTTTAAAAAAAGATTATTACAAAGAAACATGTGTGGTATACAAGGTGCCTAAGAAATAATATAGTAACTTCAGAACTGATAACTTCTGAGAGGTATAAGTTTTTTTTTAAGTTTTTTTATTTATTTGAGAGAAAGAATATGAAGGGAAGCAGAGAAGAGAGGGAGAGGGAGAAGCAGACTCCCCACTAAGCAGAAAGGCCAACACACGGCTTGATCCCAGAACCCTGAAATTATGACCTGAGCCAAAGGCAGATGCTTAACTTACTGAGACCGGTGATGCCTTTTTCTATTTTCTAGTTCTATTTTTGAAGTTATATGAACACACAGAGGTCATGAGCAATGAAGGGAGAACTTTGAAATGAATCACCTGGTAAGTCCAGGGATGCAGCCAGCTGTAGCATCTTTGCAAGAAAGGAGACTGGAGAAAACCACTCAGATCTCAATCAATTCCCCACCAATCACAATCTCTGGCTAAACACATTAAGTAGACAGAGCCCAAAGGAGTCCACTGACGCAGTCAATATAGCTGAGTATCCTGGAGGAAAGAGGAGGTTCAAAGTGTGGACAATGGGTTTTGAAGGACAAAAGAAATGCATTCAACATTTAACGAGAATATAGAATTGTTGAACAAATGTCTTTTAGTATGCAGATATATATATGAATACATATTTACATACATAATATATGTGAACATATATGTCTAGTTTAGCTTCTACACAAGGCAAGAGAACATGAGAATGCAAATTATGACTGATGACATTTTCCCTAAGGAATGGTAGTCTCAAAAGGAATTTTCCATTATTAAACAATACCCCATTTGTCAATATACTATTTTCTTTAATTGTCTGGTTAGTTATTTCCCAAGTTTATGAAATCCTGAGGGGTAGCAGGAATCTCCAACTCTAGGGATACAGAACCTGCTATAAAAGATCCTGAGGCAAGCAGATTTGAATTATATGGAGGTGATGGCACTGCTGAGAATATTAGGTAAGTTGTCTGATCCAGATGTTAGAGGTGGATGGAGATTTTTACTTGTTCCTAACAACCAGGACAAAAGTCATGTACATTCAAGATGTCCTAAGTGCTAAAGAAAGGGCCCCTTGGATCTATCATCACTATCTTCCTATTGCAATTTCTGAAACTGCTGATTTCACAAGAAGAAAGAGCATATCTTACTACTAGAGACACAAAAAGGCAATTAACCACTTTTTAAAAAGGAAAGGGAGAAAAAAATCAACTAAATGCACAAACAAAGAAGCAATATCAGGAACCACTTACAAAAGAAACAGCATTGTTAATACCTACAGAATAGCTGGGGCAACAGGATGAAGGAGTTGAGATTGCTAGAGATTATTAAGGGCTAAAGTCATCCAAAAAAGTTCAAATTTTTTTAGCTTTGTATGCTTTAAGAAAGCATCACATCATATGATATTTTTTAGAATTCCAGACAAAAGGATCTATCTCTCACCACAAACCCTTTTATTCTAGTAATTCGGTATGCAAATGCATTTAGTTTACCATACAAAAGTTTAACTTTACTTAGGAAGAATCACAGGTTCACTGGTTAGCAAGCACAGCCAGATTACATTTGGATTAACAAAACAGAACCTAATTCTTCAAGTCAGTCTTTACCCAAAGAAACCTATGCCTTATTTGTTTTTGTCCTAGAATTGGCAGTCAAAGTAGATCTGTTTATAGCTCATCTCTTTAAATGTATAACATTATGCAACATATCTTTAACTCCTCAAGTCTTTACCACATTGTATGGCAGACAGACTTCTATGATAAAGAATAAGAATAGTGTAACGGAGGGGTACCATGGTGGTTCATTCAGTTGAATGCCCAACTCTAGATCTCAGCTCAGGTCTTGATCTCAGGATCATGCGTTCAAGCCCCATGTTGTGCTCCACTCTGGGTGTGGAGCCTACTGAAAAAAAAAAAAAAAACCTAAATAAACGAATATAAGTGATATTTATTTCAGCATTTGTCAGATTTGATTTACAATCTGTAATACAAGCCCTTGGGCTGCTTTACTGAAAGAAGTTTCTGGGTCCCACCCACAGCTTGCTCAATTAGAAATTCTGGAGCTGAGCTAGGTGATTCTTACACACACAGAATTTGAGAACCACTGGCTACTTCAGTGGTTACAATGTGCTAGGCACTGTTCTTGGTCCTTACTTATCTTCTTTACAAAAACCCTAAGGAGAGATAAATTATCCCTTACACATGAAGAAATTGAGGCTTTACAATGTTGACTAGTGATGGAGGACTTGAATCCTTCTCAATCTGAAAGTCAAATGCTTTTTCCATGATATCCTGAGTATCTCTGGTTTGGAGCACTCGGCTCTTGATTGTAAATGCATGCTTCCTATCCACTCTGCATAGGAGGATGGAAAATCTTTGATCATGAAAAAAAAAATCTTCACAGACTCATCCATTTGGGCAAACAAATGTTTGATAAGGTTTTTTTTTGGGCAGGTTCCTTTGTGTCTTTCAATTTCTGTTTGCAAAGATGAAGGCAGGGAATACTGGTGCCAGAAAATGTACATGGGATATCAAACAATTCTGCTGATGGTTTAGAAGTAAAATGACATAATTAGAAGTCACTCAGAAAATCATTTCGACCGGTTTGTTCGTTTCTTTTCCAACTCAGGGCTGCCCATTTATTCATTCATTCATTCATTCAAAATTTACTGTGTTTCTATTATATACCAGATATTATTCTAGGCACTAAGCATATAATAATGAAGGAAAGAGACAAAACTTCCTGCTCTCATGGAATTTACATCCTAGAGGGATCTTATCTTTGCTTGGCTCCAGCAACTCTGTATGCCTATTAAAAATAGAAATGTACCACTCAGAGATATTCTCTAGGTACTTTCTATTTTTTCACATAATTCCCAAAAGAAACCTATATTAAGTCACAATGTAAAATACAAAGCTGTGGAGTGTGGTTTCTTCACAGAGTGATAACATCCTTTAAGGAACATTTATGAAATGTTCCATTGTATATTTGAATGCCACAATGATCAAAGGCCCATTTAATAAGCAGTAGAAAATGAGAAAATGTTTTGCACCTAGGGGACCATCCCATCCTAGGAAAAATATGTCTACACCTTCTACAGTGTAGAGGTGGACATCTATGCATTGAATAAAGACCTTTGTAATTATGTGAGTTTAAAATCTACTCCACTTTACAAATAAACACTATATTTTGCAAGGTTATACTATAAATCAACTCACCAAGGAATTCTAAATTGAGAGAAGAGTGTCATTTATTTTGCTTGTAACTTTATCAAGAATTATTCACCTTATCAGAAAAATTTTATCACCAATGGAAATGCCACTGCTGATATTTGAATCACTAATACATTTGTGATGATTCTACATACAGGTATAATCATTCCACCAAATGTTGTAGGACTTACATATTAAAATTCACATTATTTTAGAATAAACCCAAAATTATTACCATGGTAGTTTTATTATGAGCTACTTTTTACAATTAGAATTAGATATTTTATATACATATACACACATATGTCTGTAGGTAGGTTGTATTAATCATAAATTTCATCTTAGTACTATAAGGGAAGCACTTTAATTATTTGTTATAAAGTGGAAGTTTTTCAATGTGTTAAAACTGAGAATTATCACTACAAATAATATCAAGGTGAGATAAGTGTCTTTTTAAACATTGTACATGGTTAGTTATAAAATCTGGAGATTAATGTTAAGTCCCAGGCTTTTAGGCCAATAAGACTGACAATGACATCACGTATTTTGTTACCTGACATAACCAGATGAATTAATTTGCTGGTCTCCACTCTGAAATTCTCTCTGATTCTCAATTTGTTTCTCTCCCTGGGACATATGATAAATGTGCCAAAGGCTTCTTCACAGTAACTGAGGAGAGAGGTTGCTCTGTGATTGTGGAGGGAAACTGTGTAGGAGACACCAAATTGTACCTTAGGGTTTTGGACTGGGCTTGAGAATTAAACTGGCAGGAGACAGACTGATAGGAGAAAATCATACAAATGTATTTAACATAAATATTACATGACATGGGAGCCCTCACGAGGAAATGAAGACCCTGGGAAGTGACAAAACCTAAATGTTTTTATACAGGGTTGAACAAAATAAAAAGAGTAACTAAAATGTATGAGGAGGCTAATAGAAGATAAGAAGTTTTTAAAAGAGAAGACCAAAGAGCAATTTCAAAACTTACTACAAGATTACAGTAATTAAGACAGTGAGGTACTGGCATAAAGATGGTTTAAAGGTCAGTGGAATAGAATGGAGAACCCAGAACTAAACCCTTACACTTAAGGTTTTGGTAGGTAGGGTAATGTCACCCAAATATGCTCGTGTTCTAATCCCTGGCATCCATGAATATGTCAGAACACATGGAAACTGGAAATTGAGATTTCTAATTACCCGACTTTAAAATGGATTGTCCTGGCTGGTTCAATATGTAAAGCGTGCATCTCTTGATCTCAGAGACATGAGTTCAAGCCCCACAGTGGGGGTAGAGTTTACTTCAAAATAAAATATAACAAAGACGTTTATAAAATAAAGTGTCCTGATGATCTCCCCACTACCATCATGTCTGCTGTCTATCATTTGACCTTCCAAATGACAGTTCTTCACTGCCTACAGTCATTTTTAAAAAATGGTTACTGCCTACTGGCTGTGATGTGTATAGAACTGTACATTAAAATACCCTCATTTTTTCTTTTCTTTTTTGTATGATATTTTAGTTTCTTTTTATGGTCTATGAAGTTATGATAGATTTAAATAATTTTTATTGTATATATTTTTTCACTAGGGTCACGTCCTGCCCAAATAGAGTTAAAATAAAAAAAAGAGGGTAATATACAAGTTTCTGTATGTATAACGTCACACTCTATTTCATGAGAGCAGCTCATCACAATTTGTTTCATGAATCGAGGTGTGAAAATTGTTACATATAGATTGATTTAGATGGTGTTTACCAGTAGAGACAAAAAAGACAAAAATGTAACTAAAAAGAAAAAAAAAACTTCAAAGATTTTTCAGTAGTCAGAATGCACATTTGTACTTCAAGATAATGTAGTTTATAAAAAAAGGAGAAAAAAACCTTTGACATAAATTCCTCCTTTTCCTTTGGCTTCATATCATTTATTCAATATAAAATATTTTATGATCCACATGTTGGGGAAAATGTACATTAAATCTTGTTATAAATTAATTAATTTTAAAAAATAGATTGTCTTGGATTATCACGAAGGCTTAATATAACCACAAGAGTCCTTTCAAATGAAAAAAGAGGCAAAAAATCTGAGAGCAAAAGAAAGATGTGCACATACAGATATAATGCTGCTGACTTTGAAGATGGAGAAGAAAGATCAAGAACCCAGGAATGTGGGCAACCTCCAGGAGCCAGAAGAGGCAAAGAATGGATCCTCCCTTAGTGCCTCCAGAAAGGGACACAGCTCTGCTAACGTCTTGATTTCAATACAGTTGGACCCATGTTGGACTACTTTCTAGTCTAAAAAACTGTAAGATAATATATTTGCATTGCTTAAAGCCATTACATGTGAAGTAATTTGTTACAAGGGCTATAGAAAACATGTTCACCTGATTTTTATCAAAGATGTCAGGACAATTCAATGGGGAAAAAATAATCTTTCCAACAAATGCTGTTGGGACTAGATCTTCACACTGAAAAGAATGAAGCTGAACCCCCCACCGCACCATATACAAAAATTAATTCAAAATGGATCATTAACCTACATGTAAGAACTACAAGAAAAACACTTGTATAAAACAGAGTAAACTGTTGTGAACTTGGATTAGGCAATTGTTTCTTAAATAAGACACTAAAAGCAAGCAAGAAGTAAAAAGATAAATTGGACTTTATCAAATTTAAAAGTTCATGTACATCAAAGGAGATCATCAAGAAAGTAAAAAATAACAGAGAGAATGGGAGAATATATTTGCATGTAACAAATCTGATTAAAGGCTTGTATCCAGAATATATAAGAAGTATTACAATTCAACAATGAAAAGACAAAAGAAACTAAAAAATGAGCAAAAAAAATTTTAATCCATATTTCTCCAAAGAAGATAGTCAATACACAGTTGAATAAAGCACTTAATCATTAGTCATTAAGAAAATGTAAATCAGGGGGCACCTGAAGGCTTTGTCAATCAAACATCTGGCTTCTAATTTTGGCTTGGGTTATGATCTCCCACTTATAGGATCAAGACCCCCCATCTGGCTCTGGGCTCATCAGGAAGTCTGCTTGAGATTCTCTCTCACTCTCCCTCTATCCCTCCCTCCACAAATAAATAAGTAAATCTTTAAAAAAAATCAAATGTAACAAACCACAATATTATACAACTTCACACCCAATAGGATTGCTAAAATCAATAACTTGTGTCAGGATGAGGAAAACTTGGAACCACATACTTTGCTGATGTGTTTGAAAAGTGGCGGGGTTCATTTGGGAGACAGTTTGGTAATTTCCCAGGATGTTAAATATAGATGCACCATGTGACTCAGCAATTTTACTGCTAGATATGTACTCAAGATAAATAAAAGCATATGTCTATACAAAACTTGTATAAGGATGTTCATAGCAGCATTGTTCATGATTGGCAAAAAGTAAAAAAAATAAAACATATATTCATTGATGGATAGGTAAACAGAATATGGTGTACCCATACAAACGAATATTATTTGACAATAAAAACAAAGTAATGATACATGCTATGACATTAATGAAAAAGAAAAATATGCTAAAAAGGATATTTGCAGGTGGTATATTCTGCCACCTTTCCAATGTCACCACCTGCTTAATTTTTTTTTAAGATTGTATTTATTTATTTGACAGAGAGAGAGGGCACAAAAAAGCACAATCAGGGAGAAGAGAAGAGGGGAGAAGCAGAGGGAGAAGCATAAGCAGGTCCTGCACAGCAGGGAATCCAATGCAGGTCTCCCTCCCAGGACTCCAGGATCATGACCTGAGATGAAGGCAGATGCTTAACTGACTGGGCCACCCAGGCACCCTCAAATGTCACCACCTTCTAAACCACAGGGACTTTCCCATCTCTCGTGGATTTTGAACAACTTGTCCATATATAGCTGGGAAATAAGAAAGGACTTTTTCCTCTCAGTGTCTAAGTTTAACTAGTTCCTCTCCCAGGTCATTTTTCAACCCACCATCCAGTTTTCTTTTCCTAAATATCTCAAAATTAACTGAAAATATTTCCACCTGTGTTTGTTTATTTATTACGTAGTCTGCCTTCTGAATAAAGTCTCCATAGAATAAGGGTCAGCCCATTGTCCTAACTGCTGTATCCCAACAGCAAGAAATATTTGTCTTAAAGAATGAATAAGCCCCAAGAGCACTCAAGCTTTCTTATTATTAAATGCATTTTATTGAAATGAATATGTTAACCCTTCCATCACCTGCCCTAGACAGTGATCTCCCTTGCCCTAACATTTATAGCCTCGCCTGCTCACAAGTTTAGCACAGAGAGTGCACTATTGTAGTATGGGTTGAGAGATTTAAACTCTTCACTCTTTATTATTTGTAGGTGAGGTCTTGTGAGCAGCAATGGAGAGCAGCAATCATTCAGTGACTGAGTTCATCCTCATGGGTTTTACAACAGACGTAGCAATGCAGTTGGTCCTGTTTGTGGTATTCCTTGGCGTGTACTCTGTGACTTTGGTAGGAAATGCCACAATCATAGTGTTGATCTGTAATGATTCCCGGCTGCACACACCCATGTATTTCTTCATTGGGAATCTGTCTTTTCTGGATCTCTGGTATTCCTCCGTCTACACCCCAAAGATCCTGCTGACCTGCATCTCGGAAGACAAAAGCATCTCCTTTGCTGGCTGTCTAGCTCAGTTCTTCTTCGCTGCTGGGCTGGCATACAGTGAGTGTTACCTGTTGACCGCCATGGCTTATGACCGTTATGCAGCCATCTCCAACCCCCTGCTTTATGCTCAGGCCATGTCAAGGAGATTGTGCATCTGTTTAGTTATATATTCCTATACTGGAGGTTTTGTCAATGCGATAATACTCACCAGCAACACATTCACCTTGGATTTTTGTGGGGACAATGTCATTGATGACTTTTTCTGTGATGTCCCACCACTGGTGAAGTTAGCATGTGATGTGAAAGAGAGCTACCAGGCCGTGCTGTACTTCCTCCTGGCCTCCAACGTCATCACCCCCATACTGCTCATCCTCGCCTCCTACCTGTTCATCATCGCTGCCATCTTGAGGATTCGTTCCACCCAGGGCCGCCGCAAGGCCTTCTCCACCTGCTCCTCCCACCTGGTCTCAGTCACCTTGTACTATGGCTCTATTCTCTACATCTACTCTCGCCCAAGTTCTAGCTATTCCCTTGAGAGGGATAAAATAGTATCGACATTTTATACTGTGCTCTTCCCCATGCTGAACCCCATGATCTACAGTCTGAGGAATAAAGATGTAAAAGAAGCCCTGAAAAAACTTGTCTGGTTAACACAATCGGAAGTCTGAGTTGATATACATTTCTCAAATCAGTGCTCAGGGAGAATGGACTGCTTCAGAAGAAGCATGGGGAATTGGCTTTTTTAAACAATACAACTTTTTTTCTAGTCAAAGAAATCCAGTGAGAAAGTTTTATATATATATTAGTGTGATTTGCTTTAGTGATCAAATTATAATCTGTATTACAAAGTGGTAAATTTAATATTAACATAGTTTTAAAAAGCATCATCAGGGCTTAATGCAAAATAGAAGTGTATGTATATTGCTTCTAAGATCCCAAAAGTTTAAATTTTACTTTGCTATCTCCCTAAGGTTGACCTATTTATCCCTGCATACTGAGTTTACAGGAATGTGAAGAAATTCTGGAAACTTGTATAATACACCCCAAACACTTCTCATCCAGTACTTATAGAACTTCTGTAAGTAAAGAATTTTAAAACAGTGTTGGGGCACCGAGGTGAATCAGTCAGTTAAGCATCTGACTCTTGGTCACAACTCAAGTCATGATCTCAGGGTCATGGGATCAAGGTAGATTCTTTTCTCAGCAGGAAGTCTACTTGAGAGTGTCTCCTTCTCCATCTGGTCCTCCTCCTGCTATTTCTCCCTCTGTTTCTTCATCTCCCTCTATCTCTAATAAAATAAATAAAAATATTTGTAAAAAAGAATTTAAAAATGTTAAGAATATTGTGATGAAAAGAGAAGGCATTGAGTTGTAATTTGGTGAATGCAGAGAAAAAGGAAGATCAGAAGTGTCAGAGCTAACAGAAACGTTGAAGTGACTCCACCTATTTGTTCTAAAATGTTAATTTAAATGCATTTTATGGGGCACCTGGAGGGTTCAGTTTGTTCAAGTTCTGCCTTTGCCTCAAGTCCTGATCCCCGGGTCCTGGGATCAAGTCCCACATCAGGCTCCTTATACCACAGGAAGTCTGCTTCTCCCTTTGCCCCTCGTCCCAATTGTTCTATCAAGCTCTCTCGCACGCTCTCAAAAATAAATAAAATCTTAAAAAGTTAAATAATTAATTGATTAATTATTGTATGATGTGCCCATTAGAGCAATAACTATACTCTTTCAATGATAAAATACTAACTGGTAAGGGACAAGCTACTTATTTGTCATATGTAACTAATAATCCTTAATTTTCACTGTTGTAAAAAGTATTAAAAAGAAATTCATTAAATCTCTCATGTACTGAATATTGAGCTGTAAGTTTCTTTATGCTTAAAATCTTCTGGTGAAAAAAAAAGGAAGTAATGAGTCTAGAATATAGAGGGGTTTTGTTGGTTGGTTTATTTGTTATGACTTTTTCCACTTGGTCTTGATATTTTCCTTCACAGAGAATATGTGGTGGTATGTGTGAGAGAGTGTAAAGCAGAATACTTGTTCCATTCTCCGTAGAAGATCACTCTTTGGAGATGATATACAATTTCAGAGACACACATATCTTCATAGGTTTAAAAGCTTTTTGGTTGTTTGTTTCTTTGCTCATTCTAAACAACTCTTAAACATATCGTTACTATTGAATTGTTGTAGAAGACACAAGGTTTACAAAGATGTTTTCTGTATACTCAATTAGAGCTTTATGATTAAGTATGGAGAGAATTCCTTACTAAAAATAAATATTTATAAAATCTTGTGTAAATTTCCACAAGTTTAACCATTCTAGATCTTCTCCCCACACAATAAAATTTGCTTGCCAAGATTCAAAGACAAACTGCATGCCCAAAAACTATCCAATTTGTTTTCTCTTTCCAAGGTGCCCCAAAGATAACCAAGGGGATAAATTTTAAGCAATTCTAGCAGTACAAAAAGTAAAATACAATATTGTAAAACATCAAACAATCCAAAATGAATGGGTTTAAAATAGTTTAATCACAAAATAATAAACAAAGAGTGGTTTCCTCAATGTGTCACTGCTTTAAGTATGACTTCTATTTACTTGAAATTTGCGGTGATACCAACATGCATATAAGCCAATAACTTGAAAAATTATGTTATAGGAACATTCCAGAAAATATAACCTTCATCTCTGTGGCCTTATGATTTGTGTTGCTTTCCAGAAGGCCTCTTTGACATCTTTATTTCAGGCTATAAATGAGAGGATTGAGCAGTGGATTGACCACAGTGTAAAACAAAGCAGCCACTTTGTCTCTCTCCAGAGAGTAGGTGGAACTCGGCCTTGAATACATGAAGAGCAGAGATCCATAGAAGAGCATGACGGAAATGAGGTGTGAAGCACAGGTGGAGAAGGCATTGCGCCTTCCCGAGGCTGAGTGGATCCTCAGGATAGCCAGAAGTATGTTGCCATAGGAAAGCAGGATGGCAAGAATGCTGGAGAGGACTGTGAAGCCCACCACACCCAGGAGGACTTTTTCATAGACGTGTGTATCTGTACAAGACATTTTTACCAATGGTGGTGCATCACAGAAAAAGTGGTCAATGATGTTTTTACCACAGAAACTCAAGCGGAAAGTGTTGGCAGTATGGGCTATGGCAATCAAAAGCCCTCCTATGTAGGAGCCAGCAACAAGCCCAGTACAAAGAGAACTGGACATAACACTTGAGTAAAGTAATGGGTTACAGATTGCCGCATACCGGTCATATGACATGGCTGCTAGGAGGTAGCTCTCAGTGTAGGCTACAACACAGGAAAAGAACAACTGGGCTCCACATCCAGCCAAGGAAATACGTTTATCTTCTGAGACACAATTAGCCAAGATTTTGGGAGTATACACAGAAGTGTACCAAAAATCCAAAAAGGACAGATTGCCAATGAAAAAGTACATAGGGGTGTGCAGGTGAGAATCAATTCGGATTAGAATAACCAGGGTCATGTTCCCTGATAAAGTAAGTAAATAAAGCACCAGAAATATTCCAAATAGAATCAGCTGCCATCGTGGGTTTGCTGAGAAACCCACCCAGATGAATTCAGTCAGAATGGTACGATTTCTTATTTCCATGTCCAGAGAGGAGAAAACCTGACAAAGACTTTGAGGGGGGAAAAATAATTTTGTGATTTTTCTATTGAAATAAATAAACAAAGGCATAAGTTAAATCAGTAATTGTTAGGACATTTATGGACTTTTATGCATGATTACCTAGATGATAGAACTTCAGTCTCTGACTTGGGTAGACCATAGGAATTAATGTTAGAATCTGATTGTGAAATTAGGACTTTCACTTATTAATGGTTTAATGCAAGGCAAGGCCCTTATTCCCACCAGAGAAGAAAAACAAATCTCCCAACTAGTTGTTTGGATGAGTGAAGAAGACATGCATGAAAATATCCAACCCAATGTTAAGTACATAGGAAGTGCTCAAAAACTTTTAGTATCCTTCAT
>PITA01032795.1:0-13482 GCA_004023965.1 Spilogale gracilis
ACGAAAAAATAGAAAGGGAAATCAGAGAATCGATTCCGTTTACTATAGCACCAAAATCTGTAAGATACCTAGGAATAAACCTAACCAAAGAAGTCAAGGTTCTATACTCGAGGAACTACAGAACACTCATGAAAGAAATTGAAGAAGACACAAAAAGATGGAAGAGCATTCCATGCTCATGGATCGGAAGAATAAACATTGTCAAAATGTCTATACAGCCCAGAGCAATCTACACTTTCAATGCCATTCCGATCAAAATTCCACCAACATTCTTCAAAACATTGGAACAAACAATCCTAAAATTTATATGGAACCAAAAAAGACCCCGAATCCCTAAGGAATTGCTGAAGAAGAAAAGCAAAGCTGGGGGCATCTCATTACCTGACTTTAGGCTTTATTACAAAGCTGTGATTACCAAGACAGCATGGTACTGGCACAAAAACAGAGAAATAGACCAATGGAACAGAGTGGAGAGTCCACATATGGACCCACAAGTCTATGGGCAAATCATCTTTGACCAAGCAGGAAAAAATATCCAGTGGAAAAAAGACAGTCTCTTCAATAAATGGTGCTGGGAAAATTGGACAGCTACGTATAGAAGAATGAAACTAGACCATTCTCTTACACCACACACAAAGGCAAACTCGAAATGGATGAAAGACCTCAATGTGAGCCAGGAATCCATCAAAATCCTGGAAGAAAACATAGGCAGTAACCTCTTTGACATTGGCCACAGGAGCCTCTTTCAAGACATGTCTCCAAAGGTAAAGGAGACAAAAGTGAAAATGAACTTCTGGGACTTCATCAAAATAAAAAGCTTCTGTCCAGCAAAGGAAACAGTCAACAAAACAAAGAGGCAACCCACAGAATGGGAGGATATATTTGCAAATGACACTACAGACAAAGGGCTGGTATCCAAGATCTATAAAGAACTACTCAAATTCAACACCCAAAAAGAAGATGAACACATCAAAAAATGGGCAAGAGACATGAAGAGGCATTTCTCCATAGAAGATATACAAATGGCTAACAGACACATGAAAAAATGTTCAGTGTCACTAGCTATCAGGGAAATTCAAATCAAAACCACACTGAGATACCACCTGAGAGAGGGAGAAGCAGGCTTCCCGCCCAGCAGGGAGCCCGATGTGGGACTTGATCCCGGGTCTCCTGAGCCGAAGGCAGTCGCTTAACCAACTGAGCCACCCAGGAGCCCCAAGAAACTCATTTTAGGCCCCAAAACACCTCCAGATTTAAAGTGAGGCAGTGGAAAATAATTTACTATGCTAATGGACATCAAAAGAAAGCTGAGGTGGCAATCCTTATATCAGATAAATTAGATTTTAAGCCAAAGAATATTATAAGAGATGAGGAAGGACACTATATCATACTTAAAGTGTCTGTCCAACAAGAAGATCTAAAAATTTTAAATATCTATGCCCCTAAAATGGGGGCAGCCAATTATATAAACAATTAATAACAAAATCAAAGAAACACATTGACAATAATACAGTAATAGTAGGGGATCTTTCCAGCCCCCCTCACTGAAATGGACAGATCATCTAAGCAAAAGAACAAGGAAATAAAGGCTTCAAATGACACACTGAACCAGAAAGACATCAGATATATTCAGAACATTCCAACCCAAAGCAACAGAATACACATTCCTCTCTAGTTCACATGGAACCTTCTCCAGAATAGATCACATCCTGGGTCACAAATCAGGTCCCAGCTGGTACCAAAAGATTGGGATCATTCCCTGCATATTTTCAGACCACAATGCTTTGAAACTAGAGCTCAACCACAAGAGAAAAGTTGGAAAGAATTCAAATACGTGGAGGCTAAGGAGTATCCTACTGAAGAATGAATGGTTCAACCAGGAAATTAAAGAAGAATTTAAAAAATTCATGGAAACAAATGAAAATGAAAACACAACTGTTCAAAATCTTTGGGACACAGCAAAGGTGGTCCTGAGAGGAAAGTATATAGAAATACAAGCCTTTCTCAAGAAACAAGAAAGGTCTCGAGTACACAACCTAACCCTACACCTAAAGGAGCTGGAGAAAGAACAGCAAAGACAGCCTAACAAGAGAAGAGAAATGATAAACATCAGAGCAGAAATCAATGAAATAGAAACCAAAAGAACAGTAGAACAAATGAACGAAACTCGGAGAGGGTTCTTTGAAAGAATTAGCAATATTGATAAACCCCTGGCCAGACCTATCAGAAAGAAAAGAGAAAGGATCCAAATTAATAAAATCATGAATGAAAGAGGAGAGATCATAACCAACACCAAATAAATACAAACAAGTATAAGAACATATTATGAGCAACTATACAGCAGCAAATTTGACAATCTGGAAGAAATGGATGCATTCCTAGAGACATATAAACTACCAAAACTGAACCAGGAAGAAGTAGAAAACCCGAACAGACCCATAACCAGCAAGGAGATTGAAATAGTCATTAAAAACCTCCCAACAAACAAGAGCCCAGAATTCCCAGGGGAATTCTACCAAGCATTTAAAGAAGAATTAATACCTATTCTCCTGAAACTGCTCGTAAAAAAAAAAAAAAAAAAAAAAAAAAAAAAAAGGAAAGAAAAGAAAAGAAATGATAACAATGCAGTTGTTATTTCCTGGGCTCTGCTTGGGAAGGGGTTCCTGACACCCAGCAACAGAGTTTGTTTGGGGAGAGTCAGGATCAAGAAAAAGGGAAACTATACATTTTAAGGAGAATTGAGACATTATGAAGAACTAGTGCCATTTATAGCCCTAAAACCTACCTATAAGTTTTCTTTAAAACTTCTCCACAGATCTCTGATTTATTCCTTCTTTTGCTTCAAATTATACTTGTATTTTCTAGAACTTTGGCAGTCAAAGTGATAGTAATAATAAATAAGTAATACATAATTTAGAATTCATTGGTGGTGTTTTTCTGTTAGAATTTTAACCAGTCTTGGAGCAATTTTTATTCTTAGAATTTTTGATTGCATATGCCTGACTACATTAGCATACTTACCATTCATATACCCCTTGGTGTTTGCAAAACACTTTCACGTCCAACGTTTCATTTACTATTTGCAAAAATCATGACTGTCCTTCATTTTATAGAGAATGAGGCTCAGGGAAGGAAAGTTTCTTGCAGACGGTCCCATAGCCTGTAAGTGACAGAGCCACGTTTACATTCAGATCTACCTAGATCTATTTTCCTTGGCCATTATATTACAATATGCGGTCCTCTTTTATGAGTTAATTCATTTTTTTTGATCTGGGAATAAAAATGTAATATTAGCTATCTCCTTTTGATCTTCTAAAGATGTGGAAACCTAGGTTTGCATCTTGAATTTCCTAAGTATGATAAACAAATTTCTGGTGAATAAGAGAAACAAATGGAAGGTGAAGAGTGTCTGGTAGCTTGGTACCTGGATTTTGAAGGGAAGACTCCTCAAGTGTGACTGAGAAGACTGAATTACTGTCTAGCAGTATATTCTGCTATTCACCATTGCTGCATACAAAGAGTGCTGTCGGGCAATGCTGCAGCTATCATTTGTGAGACTGGCTCTGTAGGTGACTGATGCCTGGCTTTCTTGCTCAGAAGGCCTCCTTTTTGAACGGTGGCACACCTGGTGAGTCTATTACCTGTGTATTTTCTTTGCCACTCAGAATAATGTCAAACTGAGGCTAAACTCTAGAGAGTCCCTAAAGTCTTCTCCACCTTTATAATATGTGTAAGTAATATTTACTGGGTTCTTGCTATGTTCTAGGTACTATAGTAAAATTTTTACAAATATTAATTTATGTAATCTTCACAATTGCTCTGTGAGGTAAGGATTACTATTATCAAATCTATTTTATATATGAAGAAACAGATTCTCAGAAACGTGAAGTAATGCTGAAATTCACAGAGCTGGTGTGTGGTAGAGTTGGGACAAAATTCCAAATCCATCTGATTTTAAGGCTTATGCTCCTAACAACCTTTATAAGCATCTTAAAAATCTTCACCCCTCATTTCAATAACTCCTGAAAGGACACCCAAACTATGACACAAAAGTTAAAATGGAATAGTAACAATGACTCTTTGGTATGAATGTTATCTTTTTGGCAATGTACAAATGGCTTCCCAGTATGGATTATAATATTAACTTTGGATTTTCCCAAATTTGTGTCCAAATATCAGTTCTGCCACTTCTCTCTCCCTTGGTTCCCTTAACTATAAAATTAAGGTAATAATAGTAGCTACCTTGTTAGTGTAGTTGTGAAATATAAATGAGTTAATACATGGAAAGCATTTAGAATTCTCCCTGGCCTATAGACAAAGCTATGTGACAAAGCTTTGTTACAAAGATATAAGAGAAATCCTGATACTTTGTTGTTTCCTTAGATGAAGATGAGTCTTATCAGGTCAAAGGGAGCAGTGGAAATAGCAAAACTTTTTGTCTACTAGAAAAAGAACTGTCATTCACTTGTGTCTATCGAAGCAACATGGGGTGTATTTGCAGCTATGCCTTGTCAGTTGTGGCCTGGAGCAGATTTATGGACCAATTATGTTTGTCAGGCACTCTGTACATCATACTCTCTTCTCCCTATGCCTCATCCATACCTGTGCCTGTGAGGGAACCAAATATCTTTTACTTTCACTGAGGAGTCTAACTAGAAAATTTCTTCCATGCAGTTGCTTACATTTGAACTGAACCCTAGATGTTCAATCTAAACTCCTGGTGGTATTTCAGGTATTAATCCCTGGGAACAAAAAGATTATTTGAACCTCAGGGCCTCAAGGTACCTCTCAAACCATAGCAAATGGTCAGTAAGCTGATTCTTTCTTTACTACAGGCCTATACATGGTTCGGAATTGACATATTACATGAGGTCCCCAAGGGCCCTTTTTTCTTGACTAGTAAAAAGATATTTTTCTCCTTGCTCGTAGATGTGGTTCAGGGTTTAGAAACACAACCTAATCCATATTATCAGACTTTCAGGAGAATGGGATTACATTTGGCTTTGTAATTGTTTTCTTTTATTAAATTTTTAGTGAAAAATTTTCCTTCATTGTAATTAGACCTAGTGATTAGAATCTCTAGAGTTTGCTCTTTAAGTACCAGCAAGTATTAAAGTGTCTATGATTGTGAAGAAAGTTGCAGTTTGAGTTATTTGTGGGAAGGTAAGGTTTAGGCAGGCCCTCAGCCTCTAGGGCTGTTGATTGAGAATAGGCATCAGGTGCCCAGAGAGACTTGGGGGAAAAGGTGTTTATAGGGGCCATTAATGAATCTGTAGGGGAGACTGAATTATTTCTCTAATAATGTGGTCCATTTATTTTTAAGATCATTTGTGGGTTCCTTATATCTTCTACTTTGTGATGGAAAGAAAGGAAGAGGAGTATTTCTGTCCTTTCTCCTCTTTGGATTTTGGAAAACTTTGCCCTGATAAAAACATAAAGGCTCCAAAATACAGTAGTACTATAAGTATGGAAATGCCTTTAAAGACAAATACTTGATATTATTAAAATATAAGGAGCTCTTAAAGATTCATAAGAAAAATATGAACATCACAATAGACCAAAAAACAAAGGAAATGGACAGTTTACACACACACACACACACATGCATGCATGCAAAGACAGAAAACAATGAAATAAAAATGGCCAGTAGTCGTAATTTGAAGGACAATGAATTCATATACTCTAATGATACCTAACACATTAACAACAATAAAAAAATGAAAAACAAACTGTCATAGCCAGTGTTGGACAGTTTAAAGGAGAAAGAGTTCTAGAGGAATTATAAATTGGTCTGACCTTTCAGAAGGGCAATTTGAGAATACATAACAAAAGCTTTAATATATGCATATCTTTCACTGTCATATATTTATTTTAAGGAAATAATTAAGAATATGCAAAAAGATTTAGCCACAAAACAGTTGCAGAAACAAAAATTGGAAGCAACTAAATATCTAAAAATTGGAAACTGGTTAAATGAATTGTGGTATAGGCATAGAATAGAAAATTATGTAGCTCTTTCAAATCATGTTTTTGAAATGGGAAAATGCTCATGATATCATAATATTAAAATAAGGAATTAAGATACAAAGCTGTGGATACAGAATGTGATCCCAATTTCATAAACAAAAGTATATTAAAAGACAAGAATAAAATATACTTAGATGTGAACAATGATTATCTCTGGGTGGTGGGATGACAGATAATCTTTATTTTCTTCTTTTTAGGCTTTTATGTCTTTTTCAAATTTCATACAGTGAGTATGTGCTACTTTTATAATTAGAAAAAACAAGAACAGCAACAAAAGAGTATTTAAAAAAAGACATTTAAGCTTGTCTCTGAAAGCTAATCTTTGATTTAATTTTTTCTCTTCAAATTTAAACAGAGTCATTTCCTTTAGGAAATGAGGAAAAACATTTTAACTGGATGGTGGGAGAAATTATATTTTATATGCACAAAACTGATTTTGTGCAAATTTTTTCTGGGGTATGTGGGGAATATCCCAATATAAAAGTATTCTAGTGGAGTGTATGTATTCCAGACTGACCTTTCTTTGAAAGGCTTTATGTTACCTTTTAAAACTGCTTTATTGAGATATAATTCACATGCCATAAAATTTACCCATTTAAAGTGTACAACTCAATGTTTTCTTAGGCTATTGACAGGGTTTTACAGCCATCCCCATCTAATTCCCAAACATTTTTTATCGCCCTAAAAAGAAAACATATACCTATTAGCAGTCATTCTCCATTCCTTCCACTCCCTACCAACAGGTAACCACTAATCTACTTTCAGTCTCTAAAAATTTGCTTAATGTGGATATTTTGTATTAAATGGAATCACACAATATGTGGGTTTTCACGAACTCTCATTTAGTATAATGTTTTCAAATTTCATCCATGTTTTAGCATGTATCAGTACTTTATTCCTTTTATGGCTGAACAGAATGGAATTTTATAGCTACACCTGCCAGCTTTAGTTTATCCATTCATCAGTTAATAAACATTTGAAATGGTTTTCAGTTTTTGGCTCTTATGAGTAATGCTGCTGTGTACATTTATATACAAGGTTTTGCATAAAAATATGTTTCCATTTCTCTTGGGTAGATAACTGGGTGTGAAATTGCTGCATCTTAGGTAACTCTATGACTAAGCTTTTGAAGAACTACCAAACTATTTTCCAAAGCAGCTGTACCATTTAATATTCCCATGTGTTAACTTCCATCCAACAATTCTTACACATGCCCTAAGAAATACATACAAAGATTATCATGTGTGATAGCATAAACTAGAAACAACCAAATATCCATAAATGGGGGATCATGTAACTCAATTATGGTACATTTAGATTATGGAATACTATGTAGCCACTAAAAAGGATAAGTTTATATGTATATATATATTTTTTCTTACTAGAAAAGATACCCAAGATATATTAAGCTGAAAAAACAAGTCATAAATAAGTATATATGTATTATTTATTTGTGTGAAATTCAATTATTACACATATATTTGCATATGTATAGAAAGTTTCTGGAAGTATACCTAGAAATTTGTTAACAGTAGTTATTGTTAGAAAGTGGGACTGGTATATGTTGGTGGTGATACAAAGTGTGGTATGGGAAAAGAACTTACTTTACAACTTAAGACCATCTGTACATTAAAATTTCAAGTAATGTGTATTATTTTATAATAAGAAGAAAGTCTATGATAGTCAAATTTCATGTTTTCATTGGAGTAGATGGTTCATGCAAGTGTACTGGGAAAGAAGCACGTATTTAGTAGTCTCAATAACACTTGATTATAGGGCAAAAACTCCTCTACATCAGTAGCCCAGAGTTATTTAATCTCTTATAGGATTCAAGACCAATGTTTAGGAACTAACCCTTTTTGTTTTTTCTATTACATCCAGATGCATAAATTTATGCTATTTCATGAAGCATGTTTCCAGGCAAAATTTATGTCTTATAAACATTTCAGTAAAGGCAGAGCCCTCAAAATTAACATAGGAAAGATTGAGGAGACAAAATCGGGTTATATTTGTTGATAACCATTTTTTTGTAAATTGCATTTTCTAAAAAAGAGTTAGGCAGAACAATTTGTTATATGACAAAAACTTAGAAATTTCTAAAGCCATTTCTGGGTTAGAAAAGAATTACTTGAACAATGCTAGACCATGTGACTATACACATAATTTGATCATTTAAAATGAGCCAGCTGTTGACAGAAAACACAAATTTCTGCTTTCTAGAAAATGTATTAAAATCCCCTTAATGTGAACCCCTGTGATGGGAGAGGGTAGGCACTAGTGCTTGGAGTAGTTGTCCTTTTTTTTTTTAATCAGAAAAGGCCTTTGGTCTCAAGAGAGCCACATGAGATCAACAGTTTGCTGTTCCAGGTACAGTGAGGATGAAACTTGCTCTGTTAAATATCTTTACAATGGATTGCCTTCATTAATTCCTTTCAATTTCATTTACACACCCTTTTCAATTCAATTATGAGAAACTCAATCTAGTACCTATGGATGTGTCAGGTATTATGTTAATCTCTGTGGTAGATACAATTATGAAGGAGACTAGGTTCCCATTCCATAGGAACTAATTTTGGGGTATTTACAGCTAATTTATTAAAGCTTGCACTTTTTATTTTAATGCATATTTTATATGCACAAAACTGATTATGTATCTGTTGAGCTTCTAAAGGCTTAAGGTGCAACTAGAACACTAATTAAGTGGTCTAATTCATGCAGGTAAACTGTTGATTTCACCTGGGGAATGGTCCAATGTGGAGCTGAAGCATGTACTGTTACGTCATAGGCAAAAGAATTTAAGTCTGTGTTCCTCTGTCTCTGGCTTTCCTATCATAAGACCTGGAATCCCTCATACCTTAGAGGCACTGTGTTTCAACAAGGTCTTCTAAATGTGAAGTTTTATTATGGGAATCCTATATTCCATTGACCTCTTATAGCAAAAAAAAGCAAGAAATACATGCATTTTGCCTGAAAAAAATTGGCCTTCATCTCTAATATTATAAAAATTAAATAAACCTATGCCAAGGATTACTATTCCTCCCACACCATGTTAATGCTTCTACTAGCTGCACCTAAAATCAATTTTGTTTTATAAACAGCAGCAATAACAACAATGACAAACCCACTGGTAAAAGTTATTTACAGTCAAGAAGGGCTTTAGTGCTTTTCTACCCTCCTTAGCTTCATACACCTGTTCCTGCTGTAGGAGTATCAATTCCTAAAACTTTAACACATATGCTGTTTTTCACCAGCTTTGAACAACCTCAGCACTTCTAAATATATATCCAAGATGATTCTATTATTATTTCTGACACCTTTCACATCACTTGAATTTACAGGCTTCTTTTCAGACTTTTTTCTGGTGACACCTGTACAGTTAATTACAGTATTCTTAATTGAGAGAAACTAACAGCATCGACAGGGTGGGACTGCAGTGTCCCTTCTTTATTTGGCAGTGGTCGCTCATTTGCAGTTTCTGTTGGGAGGGGGTTCCACAATCTGTAGCTAATACTGTTAACTAGATGCCTTATGAGGAGCTGCAAATGCAGCACCTCCAGGCCATGATTTTTAAATTGCATGGTTCAAGAGACTTAAAGATGGATTTGGCCATTATACCAGGAGCTTGGTTTGCTGGGGGACATAGCCAGCTTAAATCAAAATGGAAGAATTACTCGAGGTGAGCACATTCGACTTGTAACTCTGAGAAAGTTACAATGGCGGCAATTCTCTGGATCTTCTGTATCTTACAGAAGTAATTTTGGTTTAAGAATCGGCCAATAGCAACATGATTTCTGGCAATCAAATCTCTATCAAAGTTGGCTGGGGAAGGGAATGGTGAAAGGGGAAACAATTTTCTTGCCAACAATTGCTTTCTCTAGGTGTGAACCTTCCTAGGTATATAAACTTGTCTAAGTTATCCATTCTTTTTAAGCCCCAGTTTCCTTTCTATGCAATGAAGATAATAATCCCTATCTTGTAGATGAGACAGGGAAACTGAAAGGACCCCATGAAAGACTTTTTTTGTTGCCTCTATTCTTGCTAGCCTTATGCATACCTTATAGAACAGATAATATATGTCCTCGTTGTCAAGGAGTTAATGATTTCTTTGGAGTTTTCCAGCACAATAGATAACATTTAAAGAGTAACCGGGTGGGATTGTCGTGAATGTTTTCCTAGCCCACTGACTCCAGACACCTTGACACCAAGATCCCTGCCTTAAGTAACTTGTGGAGGACACCTAAATACTTGACTTTGTTTTAACCAGTTCCTGGATGCCCAAGAAGACATGTACATCAGGTCACTGCCCTCAATAAAAACCTCAGACCCCAAGCAAAGACGAAACTTACTCTTCTTTCTTTCTTGAGTCTGCCAGACGCTTTGTCTGTATCTGCACTCATTTTATGTCTTCAATAAACTCTTTTCTCACTTTCTCTTGGATCATGTTAGATTTCTATCCTGCACAAAGCCAAAGATCCTCCTGGCAGGTTCTGTGGAACCCCTTCTGGGTCCTCTGACCCAGACAGCCTGCATTAGTATCACTTTTACTGATAGCTGTTCAACCTTCTCTATGTATTTTTCCTTATAAACTCTTTATAGTGAGACACCATAGTCTAAGCAAGAAAAGGATGTTTGAAGCCTTAATACTTGTTGTTTCCTTTGTCTGAAATGCAATCCTTAGAGCCTCTCTCCCATGTTTGTGATAATAATAATGAAGAAAATAAAACTATATAGTTTCTTTCCTATCATTTCACTTTCTTTTTTAAAAAAATCTTTTTCATTGTTTTTCCTAGGAAAATTCTCTTTAAATGCCAAGCTTCTCAACTTGCCGCTCAATGATCTCTGTAATCTGCTCACAACTTATCTTTGTACATTTCCAACTTCTGTTTCCCACTAACCTCCTGCAGACTGAGCTCACCTCTGTTCCTGGGACAAGGCATACTCACCCCTACATTCACCCTTTCCTCATGCCATCCATCCTGCCCTCTTGGCTATACTTTCCTCATTCCAGTGCTCCCTATTCCTCAAGGAGAAGCTCAAGTGCATGTCTATCTGATGTTTTAGTGGTCTATCCTAGTTCAGAGAAATTACTCTATCTTTTGAATTTCTGGTTTTTGTGTTCAGACTTATCCTTATAAAGCCTTGTAATGCTTCTTGTTTCATTGCCATGCATTGTTATTACATTTAGTATACAGATATGTTTTGAGCATCTTCTGTGTTCCTGAACCTGGTTGAGGAACTGAAGATACATGAATGAACAAAGAGAGACAAATTACTCCTCTTAAGGGGACTATATTGCAGTAGGGGGAGATCAACAGATAATTATAAGAGAAGAAATGAGATAATTTTAGGTAGTGATGAGTACCATGAAAAAATAAAACAGTGAAGTGAGGGATCTCCATGGTTACTACTGTAGGCATGGGGGAATCTAGGGAAAGAGCACTTCAGGCAGAGGAAATAGTGTTAAGTAACCAAAGCCTCTTGTTTTTGATTAGAGTATGGGGTCTTACTAATAAAGGAGTTAAAAGAAAAAATACACAGAGAAGACCACCTAGGTATCTGGAAGTTGGAATAGTTAACCTTTATTTGTAGTGATTACTGCACACATTCCTTCTTTTATTTGCTTTATAAATTGCAAAATATTATGCAACAGGTTTCCAAAACATTCCACTTGATTATCACAATGATCTTTCAAGTTTAGTAAGTTAGGTATTATTATCCCCCTTTTTTAAAATGAGAAAACTAAGAGGTTAGATGACTTGCATACAATTATATATTTAACATGTTTGTTGGGTATGTTTCATTTTCCCCACCACAATGGAAACACCTGAAGTCAGGGACCTTAAAGTGAAGGTAATGAAAAGAGCCAGATGAGAGTTCCAGTCCTGACTCTTCATTAGCTATGAGACTTGGGCAAGTTATTTTACTCTTTGTGCCCGTTTCCTTCTTTGTAAAATCAGGATAAGAATACCTCATGGGATTGTTGTGCAAATGAAAAAGGTAATGCAGGGAAAGCTGGTATCGCATTTGGCATATTAATAAATGGTCCCACTTGTTATTATCACTACAATGAATATAATAAACAATGGTAATAGTAGTGTTTCCTAAGATCATAGTTCTCAGGAAGCTCTCTGTTCCTCTTACATGTATGGTACCATTAACTATTGGCTGGTATTTGTCCCTCAACTGAACACAACCTTTATTCAATATTACATACCAGATCATTTGAGTTGCAGTGATTTTGTGTGAGTGATGCAAAAGAACCTGTAAAAGCATTTATCACAGAGCTTGGTATATAGTAGTTCTTTCATTAGTGGTTGCTGTTATTATATAAGCCATTATTTTTATATTCCTAGGTTGCTTAACACTGTGCTGAGCACACAGGTGTTCAAATAATATCAAGTGAGTGAATTAATAAATTAATTTAAAGTACAAAATGGCTTTGTGTAGTTGCAGCTAAAACTGAGACAAATGAGTTAAAACTGGACTTTGTCTATTGTTTCCTTGTATTCCCACTGTTGTTTTGACTAAGGAGGATAAACCATGCCTCCATTTCCTTTCTGTTCCACTCCTACTCTCATTCCCATTGATCACTGTGCTTAGTTCAGGGTTTTTTGTACAAAATGAGCAATAAATACATGTTGAATGCATCACCAGTTCACATTGTCTAGAAGCTCATTTCTTTTTTTTTAAGATCTTATGTATGTATGTGTATATGTATGTATGTATGTATGTATTTGAGAGAGAATGAGTGTCAGTGATGGGGGGAGGAGTAGAGGGAGAGGGACAGGCAGATTCTGTACTGAGTGAGAAGCTTATTTCTAATTGATCAAATTCCACAGCATTTCAATGACTCACACCTGTATTACTATCATTGTTTGAAGGGAAAACTTGCCTCGGCCCGCGAGACAATCAACGGGGTCCGCCGAGATACCTGTAACGGATGAGGGGGATGGGACAGGAGGCGCGAAATAATGGCAGCAAGACAGGGATTCTGATCAAGCTGCAAAGTTTATTAAAACACGAAGGGGTTATATAGGCAAGGGATAGGGGAAGTACGCCCAATAGGTTGCTTTCAGGCGTGCTCTTGTACGTGCTCTTGTACATGATTGGTGGGGCCAGGCATGATAGGCGCGTGCTCAGGCTACTGATTGGTGTGCTCCTTATGTGCGCCGTTGGGCTCCCTGAGGCTCTGTGGTGACCGCATCCTGCTATGTAGGTGCAAGGTCAGGCCTGCTTGTGTCG
This sequence comes from Spilogale gracilis, assembly GCA_004023965.1. Lineage (NCBI taxonomy): Eukaryota > Metazoa > Chordata > Mammalia > Carnivora > Mephitidae > Spilogale > Spilogale gracilis. Next base: position 13,270 of record PITA01032795.1, read on the forward strand.
GCCTTCTTGAGCCATACCTCGGTCCCCGACATCTCCCCCTTTGTTTTTGTATTAAAGAGAGGAGTGGACATTAACCAGCTAGGGGAGGCAGGGGTCCGGCTCCTCCTAGGCCCCTCCGGGGCTAGTTGTACCCTATTTGGGAGGAGAGGCATTTGGGGTACAAGCCTCTATGCAAGCCGGCGTACCTCTCAGGAGACATGGCAGGGCCACGGA
>PITA01032796.1:0-13515 GCA_004023965.1 Spilogale gracilis
CTACCTCCTCTCCGCGCATCTCTGCGTGGACAGCTCATTCTAACTATGCTCCCTTACATTCCTGACATGCAACGGGATCCATCATAACGTGAAGGTCGTGTTCATAGTCTAGAGAAAGGAAAGAGCCCCTAGCTATTCTTGGGGAGGGCATCTCCAAATGTCCTTACACGCTGATTGGTGCTGCGCCGTCGTCAGATCAGATGTCTCCAGAGCCACCCGTTTCATTACATGTTTCCCTCACCTCCTGGCATGCGCCTGAGAAAGAAAATGGGATGATTTCATCAGAGAGAGCTGATTCATTTTGTGGTTTTGGCACAGTTTCCCAGACTCCGTGTATTCAAACCGTCCTCAGGAACAGAGCTCCGGTGTGCCAAGTTGGGTCTGCCTCGGATGCCCCTCGCACGTGCCTCTGACAGGCGCTAACAAGCCAGCTTTTTGTCTGCAATGGAGTCTCAAGTCCTGGGGGGGGGCATTCTGGGGAGGCAGTCACCCGCCCCAGGAAAGCACGCTTCCTGGGAACCCCAGCCTCGGGGGAGGCAAGTCCACGGTGAGGAGCAGGAGGGCTCTGCATCGTGGAGACGAAGCATGTAGACAGTAAGGCATCATCAGGCTCCAGAGAGATCAGGGGAATTCGTCCAAGCACGGATGGGATGGCTGGTTCTGTTGGAAAAACCTCATGACCCTGGGAAGATGGAATTCAAGGAAAAGGGAAAAGGCAGAGAACCCAAAAGCTGCTCTTTGTGTCTTCATTACCTGTGAACATAGAGATGAGAAGCCCAGGTGTTGGAATTAAGAAAATGGCAATCTCCCTACAGTCTGGCGTCAGCCCGCTGGCCGGAGGCTGGGAAGGTGGCGCCATGCTGAGGAGGACAGGAGGCTAGAGATGGGGCCAGAGGATTCCCTGAGCTCCTAACTGTTCTGCTTGGCTTGTCTGGCTTGCGTGTGCTTGTGGTTAAGGAACAAACCAGAAGGCTCCTCAGGGCTTTACAATGAGGCATTAGACAGCTTTCAAAGGAGTGGCCTCCCCTCTAAGAACTTGTAATGCCGTTTCATGACAGAGTTTCCTGCAAGCCCTTTCCCCATATTTCCAACGACGCACTTGCATTGGCTCCTATTTCTAAAATTCACCTTTCCCTAGATCTTAACTTCTACAAGGAACTCCAAACTGAATCTGCCTCACACCTAAGAAGAAAGAAACACACACACACACACACACACACACACACACACACACACACACACACAAGAATCCTCTAAATACCCGTGTTATCTCATGCGTCCGAGTGGGACCGCTCAGAGGCACCAGCCTCGGGGGTCAAAGCTGGGCCCCAGCCAAACAATGTGGACTGAGTGTGACGGCTGTGACTCATCTCCTCTTTTGGGGAAAAAAAAAAAATTAAAGAATCTGGTTTGCCTAAATTTTAGTTGTAACTTGAACCGGTTGTTTCATTAAATTTAATTGACTCAGGTGGGACTTGGAAGGAATAAAGGGTAATTTTATGATTCATTGCTTGAGATGGTTGAAAGTGTATGCCTAAGGTTTTTTCTTTCCTACTCAAAGATCGAATCCTAACTAGCATTTCAGAGGAAATAGGTCTGTCCCTCTGCTTGACAGAAATACTTGCAGGGGCCCGAGCTGACCCGGTTTGCAGGGGGAGCGGCAGCCCCGAGCTTCCCGGCTCAGGTGACCGCCAAGTGTCAGGGTTTAAAACCAGGTGGACAGAAACCAGACACAGGGCCTCCCTCCCTGCCATAACCTCGGAAGAGCATCATCAGGTAAAACGAGGCGTCCTCCCGGTTTCACTTTCTCCTGAAGGCCCTTCACATTCTCTCTGCTATTCACAGCAGCTCTGTGTTCTCAGCCTCCTTCCTGAGATGCACCCTGGGCAGGTTTTCAGGAGTTTCTCCAGTTTCTACACCTCATGCCCTCCACCCCCCACACACACCCTCTGGTTCATAGCTGATAAAAGATAATCCCACGTGCTGGTTTCCTGGAAAATATGAGATAAGTGACCCCGGGCAGGCATACTTCTCCCAGCTGGCTAAGCAAGGGGGAGCAAAATGAGCCACAGGTAGGGACTTAGTTTCCTGATTGCACCGGGATCCGGGAGACATTCCCATCCTACTGAATGGCTTGGAATCACAGTTCTCAGAGAAACGAACAAATATGTCTAGTCCCTATGCATAGGTTCCCTTCAGAAGTAACCTGTGCAGAAAGCCTAGTCTATATCAACTTATTTTTCACATTTTAAAGTTTCTTCCTGTACCCACTAATAATGTGGGATTTAATACTTCTTTGGGAAGTTCTGTTATTTACGGCTAGACCTCTGCTGTGATGTTTATGCCAGTAAATCTCCCTGGCTTCTCATATAGGTTGCCAAATCCCTCCACCCCCAAATAATCCAAACCAAAAAGCTGCATCAGAAATTAATAACCATGATCATAAATCAAAGTGAAGGTTTTATCCTTTCATTTTACATAGGACATCATGACTAAATGAGTACCCCAATGCACGCAGAACTTATCAAAAAGGGAAAAAAACCTTCCCTAATCAAAGGCATATTTCATCTCCGAAAAATTCATCAGAATTTGTTAAGGAGTGACTGTACGTCTTGAAAATCTCTCTCTGGCACATCTGGAAGCTCACTTTTTTCCCCATCATTATATGCAGGAACACAAGCGGGTTTAATTTGCATGCATAAGGCAGTTTCTTCATCTCTTATCTTGTGTGCCATGTGAATGAATTTCTGTGATCTATGGTTACAATTACTGAAATATGGATTAAGAGGGCCTGCATTATGCAGATGGTTGCCGTGATCAAGAAGCCGCCGGAAATGTAATAGCACAGGGGCAAGCTTGTCTGTTTCCTACAACGCTGATCCCCTCGGAGGACTCCTGCCCACTGCCTGGAATCCGTTTCCCTGAGCACCTGAACTCAGGCTTTCCTGGGCTATAATCAGTCAGGAGGCTGATCGCTCCTGCAATCTTGCATCTCACAATCTTTTACTCGAAGCTGACTGTCAGGACACCACCTTCCGATTCCTGAGCCCATCGGGGCCGACTGATCCCCTTGGTTCTGCAAGGGGGCTCTACCTCTCATCCCTAAGTGACATGCCTGCTGGTTCCTGCCACATCATCCAAAGGCAGATGTTCAGTGTGTATCTGTCCAGGCTGGATCAGGGCCCAGCCTAAAGACCTCGTTTGAAGTTGATTGCCTCTGTAAAGACCTAATTTCCAAATAAGGTCATAACCTAAGGTCCTGGGGTTAAGATCCCGATACATCCCTTCAAGGGGTTACCATTTGCCTTGAAACCTAGTACAAGAGTCTTGGCAACCATAAGAGAGGGTGCATGCAGGCGGAGTGCTCTGTGTTCCCCACATTAATGACCTTACCCCAGGCCCCAAAGACAGGCGCGTGGGGTGTGGCACACGGTGACTTCTTTGCCAAGGTCCAGCCTAAGGTAGCTGAGAGTGGTGGGATAGGACACGAGCTCCTTAGCAGGTAAGAACAGTATTTAAAGTGAGCTACACCACCCCGTGGGTCCCCTTAGCTAGATATGCAAATGCAGCCCCCAGATAATCCCGCAGCTGCCCTACACAAGGCTGTCATGTGAGCTTCTAAATTTGGCACAAAACCTGCTTTCTTCCAAAATCATGGGCAATTATCCTCTCTGAAAAGAACGAGATTGTTCCTTGTTTCTCACTGCAATATGAAAGGGAGAAGAAGGAAGGAGGCATAACTGCTAAAAATTGCTCTGGGTTGAAAGCTACATAAGGTATTGAGCTCTCTGAGCAGAGATCAGCTACAAGCTCATTCAGCTGAAAACCACCAGGACAAAGCTCCCATCTAGATGGATGGTCGAGGTTCCCACAGTTCTAACTGAGCCTGGCTGTATTCCTTCACCTCTTTTGAAAAATTTCTTTTTCTTTCTTTCTTTCTTTCTTTCTTTCTTTCTTTCTTTCTTTCTTTCTTTCTTCCTTTCTCTTTCTTTCTTTCTTTTCTTTCTTTCTATTTCTTTCTTTCTTTCTTTCTCTTTCTTTCTTTCTTTCCCTTTTTCTTTCTTTCTTTTAAGATTTTATTTGTTTATTTGAGAGACAAAGAGAGAATGAGCAGCAGAAGGTGCAGGGGGAGCAGCAGAGGGAGAGGGAGAAGCAGACGCCCTGCTAAACAGGGAGCCCCATGTGGGGCTCAATCCCAGGACCCTGAGATCATGAGCAGAGCCTAAGGCAGAGGCTTAATGGATTGAGCCACCCAGCCCCCCTGAAAAATTCTTTTTTTCCCCTATAAACCAACAGATGGATGCTTTTTTTTGATCACCATAAAATACAGCTTCTTAATCAATGAAACAATGCTTATCGCTCTCATCCACCTGACCCAGCGTGTGGCTGAGGGCCCCACCAGGCTGATAAGCACTGTGGATTTCAGCGTTCATGTCCACGTGGGAGCTCTATCTAAACGCCAGCGCTTGCACTGAGTCTCCTGGCAACAAAACCATAATCCCAATGGCCTGTAACAGGACCCCCCTTCGTCACTGGAACGGCTTTTAGCAGCGCTGGTTGCCTACTCTTCCCATCCAACAAACTCAGGGCAAGAGCCAGGAGTAATCTCCGTCGTGAATCCCACCCTGTTAGTTAATTATTGCCAGAGATTAGCGTGTGATATCAGCTCGTCTCAAACTAAAATCCTCATTCCAGCAGATGTTCTGTAAAAAAATGTTATCACATATGCACCCCTTTAAGGGTACAATTGGCAAGAATTTCTTCTTGCTGGCTTCATTGAGAAATCATATGGGATCAAAGCTGATGTTGTATGGGAATATTACTGAGATTTTTTTTCCCCTTGGTCATGATGAGGAGTCAACCTCAAGAAATTCCCAGCTAAAGTAATTTCTCCACTGTGCTGTATGGGATATATTTTGGGAAACCCACTGGTTCCTAATGTGTTCCTAATCCCCTTCTGCTTACTTATGGGGGAGAATTTAAGATCATGAGCAGAGCCTAAGGCAGATGCTTAATTGATTGAGCCACCCAAAACGTATGCACCAAAAACATATGCACCATGTGACCATTTAACAAGCTCTCAGAGGTAAGTGGGTCTGACCTCGGCCAATAACCAAAGAGTCTGGTGTACTTTTCAAAGGCAACCATCCACCCCCCAGGAAACTCTTACCCAAGCTTCCACTGAGAAATGTTTGAGAGACACAGAGTTCATGCCATCCTCCACAGGTTCTAGAATTTCCCACATGAAGCACGATGTGTGTTACCTGGCTTCCGTCTCTATGAGAGTGGCACTTTGCTGTTAAGCTCTGCACAGGCCTTAGCGATGACCCAAGAAAAAGTGACTGAGGACATTGTGGGTTACATCACTTACAAAGCCCAGGTGAAAGACGGTGTCACATACACCCATGCACGCACACAGCACACACATATACACAATCATGCATGCATACACACCCATCACACACACATGCACACATGCATACATACTCATGCATGCACTCACACATGTACACAATCTTGTGTGCACATACACATGCACACACATGTAGATACTCATGCACACTGACACCAAACACGTACACAATCATGCCTGCATGCACACACACATGTAAATACTCATGCACACCCACATCACACATGCACACAATCACACACACACGAATACACATGTGCACACACATGCATGTACTCATGCACACCCATACCACACACATGTAAACAATCATGCATGCACACTTCAGACACATGCACACACATACACACTCATGAATGCACTCACACATGTACACAACATGCATGCACACACATGCACACATGAACACACAATCATACATGTACATGCATGCACACATCACACACATGCACACACATAGATACTCATGCACACCCACATCACACACAGATGCACAATCATACATGCACACACCACAGACACATGCACACACATACATACTTATGCATGCACTCGCACACAATCATGCATGCACATATCACACATGCACACACATGTACACATTCACACACATCACACATGCACACACTTACACAATCATGCATGCACACACTCGCACACATCACACACTTTACACACAGATACTCATGCACACCCACATCACACACACATATACAATCATGCATGCACACACATGCATGCACACATACATATTCATGCATGAACACGCACACACACACCAGGAGAAGCGCACTTGCCTGAGGGAGGGACTCATGTGTTTTCTCTTCGTGAACACTGAAATCTGACAACAGAGTCATGTTTCTGTTTTTGCTTTGAACATCAGGAACTTGAGAGCCAAATGTGCATCTCAGCTTTGGTGGAGGGAACACCCAGCTCCCGTGTTGATTGTCTGTCTTCCTGCACTCTGCCTCTTCAGCCCCTACGCTTTTGCCATCTTGAGCTCCTCTCCCAAGCGTGCTGCCCCTGTTCCTAACGTATTATTATTTTTTTCCTAGTTCACACATCCATGTTGTGCAAAGCGCCTAAAATCATTTGGGGAAAGAGTTAGGTATATCAATCAATCAATCAATCAAACTAATGAATAACGGGCTCAGAGCTAAAATGTCTTTCATCAGGGTTGCAGCTACACTGTGGCACACACATTCCTGTGTGTAAACCTGAGACATGAGGCATTGTTCCAACAACGGGTCTTGTTCTTCTAAACGTCAGCATTAGAACGGAACAAGGAAGGCTGACAGCCTCTGAGCAAGAAGGCTTGTGCCTGGGGCTCTTCTCCCTCCCATATTCCGGGCACTCCTGCCTCTGCTCTCCACTCACAGCAGGCAAACATGCTCAACCCTGCAACAGAGTAAGAAAATAAAAATAAGCAATGCCCTTCCACCCTTTGTTCCTCTCTGTTTCCCTCGGAGTGAGCCTTCTTGAAGAGCTGTCATGATCCCATGAATGGGAATCCAAGACTTTCATGGTCACTCAGAGCTGGACTGAGCACTCCTGGGTCTATGGGAACAAAACAGTGTCCAAATCTTGTATGGATCCTTTTCTGGCTGCTGTACAGATCATTATACTATGAATAATGGTTTCAGAGATCCGAAAAGCTTAACCAATCGAGGACTGGATTCTATTTGTACGGTGTGATGCCCAGAGGCAAGCAGATGGGTTTTGCATGATATCTTGCACAGTGGGTGGTGGCAGAGAACCTAGCTGGGCGCTAAACCCACCCTGCCTACTCAGGGTCCCATCCACCACACGCCTGTCTGCAACCCGCCCCAGCCTCTGCCAGCCCTGTGCAGCCACTTGGATGTGGGCCCTGTCTGGGCACCACGCCAACCAGCTCCCCCAGCCCATCAGCAAGATGGATTGATGTGATGAAGACGCAGCATTCATTTCAGGGCCCTGGGAGCCTAGCAATGTGTTCCCATGGGCATTCATTCTGTATGGTTGCAGGGCAAGTTTGCACCACTGGTTAAACCCACCGTTCTTTCCACTCTTTCCTCTCCACAAGATTGCTGTGGTGTCAGGGAGGCCAAGGGCATCTGCAGGATCCATGTAGGGGGAGGTTGAGCTGGGAAAATGATATGTGTTCACAGGCTATCTTTCTGTGATTTGTGTCCATTTCTGTGGACAGTGATGTCATTGCTCACATCCTGGTGGAGGAATGACTTCTGGGACTCTTCCTACCACCCCCGGCTGCCTATCCAGCCTGCTTACACCTTGACTTTGCCCGACTGGCTACCAGTGTCACAGACACAGAGTATCCTGAGGGCTGGCCCTCCACCACGGACATGGAAACACCCTGAAATCATACAGGAAAGAATTGTGACAGCCACTTGTCTTCAGTATCTGCCTGCCCAATGTTACCTGTGACCACTGATGGCTCATGAAACCAAAGGAAACATTTATAGACCATCAAGAACACAAAACTATTTTGACCGACCCTTCCAAGGAAAGATCTAAGATGATTGTCTTGTCTCTCTAAAGAAAGTAATAATCCAAAATTATTGTAGAACACACACCCAGTCAAAGGATATGCAACCGAAGGGAAGGGCAAAGTACTATAGACGGTGGTTGGGCAGTTGATCATTTTTCTGATTTTGTAGCTTATGTGTTTCATGTCAGCTTTTCAAGATGTGTGATTTGTTGTGATTTATTTTCAGGCACAAATGAATACTCATTCACCTCATTTAGTACATGTAATTCTTTCCCTCTTTCTTAAAGAGAGCCCTGTGCATCAAATACTGAAAGCCAACAATGGCACCATCTGCTGCCATCAGGGTCTGGGCCAGGAATTAATTTGTCCAAACCCAGCATCCTCCAGTATCCTCCAGTGATGGGGGTCCCGGGTGCCCACTCTTCATTTGGGGTTCTCTCCTGCTGCCTTTATGAATGTTCAGCCTGCACCAACACCCTTGCTGCATTGAGGCTCACCCTTTATAACATGCCCTGACACCTGCTCATCGCTTGCCAAGCCCCTCTCCTGGGTCCTGGATTGCCACTTCCCCCTTAGCCAGTGGTTGGAGGTCTTCCTCAAATCAGGCAGGCTTTCCCCAGGATCAAGATGATGACTCCCAAGGGAAGGTTGCTGTGAGAAGGGCTTCTGCAGTGAAACTCTAGCTGCTGAGCCCCCTCGCTTGCATGAGACCCTCTTGGCAATGAAACAAAGTCAATCATCCTCCCCACCCCCACTCCCTCCTGTCTTGGGCTGTAAACTGCTTGGGGTCAAACAGGCTAAATTGCCTTTTCCCAAATTATTTCCCTCCCAGTGCCGGCCTTTGCTTCCTCAGTAAAATAGGAAAGTCATAGTTGCTACCTCACTGGATTATGGGGTGTTAATAATAGAATCCTTGTAATGCCTTGGGTGCCACGCCTGGACCACGATGAGCACTCAGTAGCTGTTAGTGGAAGCTCTGTCACCATTGTCACTGTTTTCATTAATAAGAAATGTTCGTATTATTAATAATAACACCCAGTGTGCCATCAAAGTCATCTAAATTATAGACAGAGATATTTCACAGTAGAGGATAAATAATGAAGTCCTGTGGAAAACTGAAGGCTGCCCACTAATTGGAGCTCCATTTTGGTATAGCCACTAATCCCTTACCAATCCAATGTGATCCCCCAGCTTATACATACAAAGGATATCATGAGAAACTTCCAAAAATGTTGTTTCGATCCAGATATATTATGTCTACAGAAGGCCTCAGCTCTGTGAGTCCAATTTCCTTGTCAAAACAAGGAAATGAAACTAATCTTGCATGATTGGCCCTCACTGAACTCCCACTGACTTCAAATGATCACCTTCCCTCTCCAGAGGCTTATAAACCATGTACTTGAAAGTCATCTAAATTCTTGCCACAGATCCAGATCATGGGTCTGTGGTTAGAGGAGATACTTCATCTTCCTCTTTTTATAGAAAATGTTATGTCAGACTTTTCACATGGCCCACAAACATTACTGAAATAACCACCACGTAGGTGTAGCTGGCTAAAACTGGGCCAGCATTACCTCTCATTCAGATTATCTGGATACCTTTGACTCAAAGAGGAATGGTGTCTCCATCTACATTGCTAGAAGAGAGGGGACATGAGTTTTTCACAGTAATGTCTTCTAAAAAATCTTCTCAAACTTGGTTTTCTAAAAGACTCAGGGCTTATATTTGAATCTGGTTGCTGACCACCTAGGAAGGTGCACTGCTTGGACCTAAATAAGGAAAGACCACCATCAGGTTCTTGGCTTCCCCATGCTGTCCAGGACGTGATGAGTTGGGCCACTTTGCTTCTGTGACTGCCACCAAGGGCAACCCAGAGCAAATCAGAGCTTGTTCCTGGTAGAAGGGAGACCACAGCAATAGAGCTGGTAGGAGAGGTGAGAGCCATATGAGTTCTTTGTGACCTGAGAAATAAAACCAATGCATGAGTAATATCTGCGGAGGACGTCTGATATTTCCATCTGCCCCAAACCCTTTTGCCACACCCTTTTGCCCCTCTTTAGGTTGTAGGGCATTGACTTCTTTTCTGGAACTACCCTACCCTACCCTTAGACCAGGTAGTTCACGCAAGGTTAACCCACCCTTGGCACTAGGACAAAGGCCATAAAAGAGTCCTGGCCAATGAGATGTCATACCTGCTCAGCCAGCTAATTAATTTGAGATGTGAAGCACATGATTCAAACCAGCCAACCAGCCCTGGGACCTTGCTGAGATTCCTGGGATTGTCTCTGCCTGCAACAAGCCCGGGGCTTCCACCTTCGGGAGACTGTCTGAGAATAAAACCAGCACAGATGAAAACAGAACCAAGGGTTGGAGACCAACTTCTGCCAATGTTGTCTGAGTATCTGGAACTGGTTTCCCCTGAAAGTTGACTTATCAACCACTGGGCATTTCAGCCACATAAGGCAATAAACTCATTTCTTCTTAAGTCAACTTAAGTTGTAGTTCTGTTGCAACTAAAAGAATTATATCTCATTGTCTGCAGAACTAGAGAGCTTAGAAACAGGTCAGGCCTGCCAAGGACCAAAGCATTGTGGCACACATCCCCGACACTCATCAAGAATCCCCAGTTCTTGATTTTCCAGGCTCATGTTAAGATTGCACTTCTCCACCCTTTCTGAAGTTAGCTGTGGCTGTGTGACTTTCTCTGGCAAATGAAATGTGATAAGAGGGGCACATATCAGACCCAAGGAGAATTTAAGAGCAAGTGTGTTATTTCAATGTATTCCCTTTTTCCTGCCTTGTTAATCATAGGAACATAGAGACAGAACCTCCCTCAACCTGAAGCCATGAAATCTAGATAAGCTTGTTTCCCCAGCCAAGCAGTGATGAACATGTAGCATGAATGAGAACAGGGGGACAAACAGAAACAGCTTTTTGATCCATGAATATTTGGGGCTTCTTTGCTCCAGCAGCATAGTTTATCTGATCCTAACTGATGCAAACATCTAGCAAACAGTAGAGAGAGCCCGGGCAGGAATCAGGCAAGGTGGCCTTCTTGGGTGGTCAGCTATAGTGTCTAGGAGGATTCTGAATGTTGGCAGGATCCAAAGGACCATTAGATAAGGTGCGTGGATGTTGTTAAAACAAGGAGGTAAAAGAAACAGTAGGAAGGAAGACAGGTTGGTCAGTAGCCAGGAAACATCAGATAATACTTGGGTACTGACTGCGTGCAGCTGTCTAGAGAGAAAGCAGGGAGCAACCAGCACCCCAGCCTACTAACACTGGAGGGCCTCCTGGTCCACAAAAGGCACAGAATGATCCAGGCAGCTACATGGAAAGAGACCACATGGAAGGCAGCAGGGAGATCAGAGGCACCCCGCTTACACTGGTTTCCAAATTGCTCAGGGGTACCTCGGCATTAGCGCTGCAGGTGATGGGTCACCTAGGGTTACTCTTTGTCCGCCCTGGACTCTGCATGCCTTCAGAGCAGGGATCCTGGCTCTGGTTTATCAGACTCAACCAACAAACATGGTCTGAATTAAAATGTTAGCTGCCATGTCCATTTTTCATCTGTTCTCCTCCCGGAAACCCTCACTGCTGATGACCCCAAATAGGACTTAGACCCCTTTAACGCCAGGTCATAAATAACCATGTTCTGTGGCTCAGTTGTTAAGCATCTGCCTTCAGCTCAGGTCATGGTCCCAAGATCCTGGGATGGAACCCCTTATTAGGTTCCCTACTCAGCAGGGAGCCTGCTTCTCCCTCTCCCACTTCCCCTGCTTGTATTCCCTCTCTCTCTCGCTCTCTCTCTCGCTCTGTGTCAAATAAATAAATAAATAAATAAATAAATAAATAAATAAATCCGAAAGAAAGAAAGAAAGAAGAAAGAAAGAAAGAAAGAAAGAAAGAAAGAAAGAAAGAAAGAAAGAAAGAAAGAGCCAGATTCTATAATCCCCAGGTTGAGAGTTGGACTGTTAATGCCCATGAGTAGAGCTGGTCTCTGCCATTCTTGGCAAGCCATGAACCACAACGATCATCCCCCTCACCTCTGTCCTCTGCAATTCCCATGCATATGGTCTGTTTCTTCAGAGCGAGAGTGCCAATGATTTTTGCCTAGCGGTTGCCTTTATTTTGACATCTGATTTAGTTACCGCATGTTCCTATAAAAAAAGTACATTTTTAGTGCTTTGTGATAAAAGTTGAGGATATATTTGCTGAGTGAACGTGTGGATGGATGGATGGATGGATGGAGTAGACATTATCTGGATGATCTGGGTCCCATTGGCCAGACTTCTCAGTGGAAACTCTGTCTCCGGCAGCCTGGGTCTCAGAATGACAGGGTCAAGAGATTTGTCAACAATACCTAAGGCCAAATATTCATGGGGATCAAAAATGGACTGCTGCAAAACTGATATTTTTAATTGCATTATTTAAAAATCAATTACAACAGAGACAAAGGGCACGTGCATAGTATTTCTGCTTCTTCTGGGATTTGTTCTTAATGGTAGTGATTTCAACTCCTGACCAGTGGCCGTGGAGAGCTGCATGAGCTCATTCCTTATCAAATAAAGTGTATTTGTACCCAGAATCTATTTTTTTAAATATTTTATTTATTTATTTGACAGAGAGAAACACAGCCAGAGAGGGAACACAAGCAGTGGGAGTGAGAGAGGGAGAAGCAGGCCTCCTGCCGAGCAGGCAGCCCGATGCGGGACTCGATCCCGGGTCTCCGGGATCATGACCTGAGCCGAAGGCAGTTGCTTAACCAACTGAGCCACCCAGGCGCCCCTATACACAGAATCTTAGCACTGTATGGATTCCAGGAAAGGATTTATTTGGAACTCCTGGAAAATGAGGAAATAAGGAATAAAGAAATAAGGAAGTGAGAGAAATGTTATTGCCCCCAAAACGATTACTTATACTCAGTATTTCGAAGGCAGCTCATGCAGTTCCCATTTATTTTCTCACGAGAGCTAATAAAGGTGATAGTCCTTGGTGAGCATGAAAATGGCTGGGCTTTGCACGCAATCCATGTGCAAATTGATCGAATGAAATGAGCAAATGTAAGAAATGGGGTTAAGCTGTGAACGCAAGCAACCATCTCTTCCTCACAGACCCATGAGCCAGCAGCTCTCTGCTCACGGCCCTGCTTAACAGACAAAGCCGGTCCCTCTGCGCCACAGAAACTAAATCCTCGGCGCACTGATTCGGCGAACATTATTTGAAAGGACAAAGGTAGAGAGAGACCTTCTCCCCGCAGGTTGCTGCATGGCTCTGGCTCCAGCCACTGAACTCGCTGGTCACCTTGGGACCCCGCTGTGTCCCCTACCTCTGCCACACCCTCTGCCCCTGAACTCGCTGAGACCAGGGCCACCTCCCCAGCCTGCCCATGACATTCAGATTTGTTTTCCAATCGGCTGGAGCATGGGCTGAGGAGTGTTTGGTGTGGTACAAAGGGGAGGCCGTGGAACGGTAGGCGGAGATGCTGCCCTGGCCCCTGGGGGGTGGGGGAGCTTCATGTTCTCATTCAGACTTGACTCCTTCGTCCTCCATCCTGGCAGTTCTCACCCCAGCCTGCAGGGAGATGAGGGGGTTTATAGTGTCCTTGCTTCAG
>PITA01032797.1:0-13520 GCA_004023965.1 Spilogale gracilis
GGTGGATGGATGGATGGATGGATGGATGGTGGATGGGTGGATGGGTAGGTGGAGGGATTGAAATGGATGGATGGATGGTGGATAGATGGATGGTGGGTGGGTGGATGGATGAATGGGTGGATGGATGGATGGTGCATGGTTGGATAGGTGGATGGATGGATGGTGGGTAGATGGATGAAGTGTGAATCATTGCAACCCTTCCAAAAGGGTGAATGAGGATGCTCCCAGCCAAGCATCTGCACTCTGGGCTTTCTAGAATTCCGTATACCTCCCACCATACACTACTGTATTTACAGCACCAGGGACAATCCCTGGCCCCATGAGGGCTCTGGATGCTGTTTTATTGACTGTAAATGAAGGGAGCTCCGGAGCTCGTGCTACTCCTCTTCACAACAATTTCTCCCATGACCTTTAATTTTTTCGATTCTGACAACCCTGGGAGGCAAATGACACCCTTTCTGGACATATAATCATGCATGTAATCTTACTAACACAGCCTTATTTTAGAAATATCTCTATTTGAAGCATTTCCTATAAAGCCAACAGAGGACAACAGGAGCTTGAAAGATTTAATAGACAAAAGTTTGGGGCATGACTATTGTTTCTAATAACAATTTTAGAAAAGTCAAAACAAAGTTTCAGACAAAATCTGCATCTACAACTTCTCGCTGTCCTGGGTGAGATTGACGTGACCATGGGGACGCTAAGGGACACATTGATGGAGGCCCCCTGCCCGGGCCACGTCCCTGTCAGAGAGCTGGAATCTGCAGTCTGTGTGGGGGGTGGAAAAAGGAATCTGAGGGTGAATCCCAGTCCTGGGATTGGAGCCATTGGGGCAGAAAGATTGATTACAGAGACACAGCACAGCCTCATTCTTTCAAGTACAGTTTCAAAATTAGGGCATGTCCAATGGAACAGGACCTTTGGGGTGGGCGAGGGTGGACACAGGGTTCCCCAGTGCTGGAATGGGTCACGCCTGCCATTCGTGGGTGTCTGGTCCCTCCCTGGTGGGGTCGCTCATGCAATGATAAGCCTGAAATAGCTTCCTCTCCTGTCCCCAGGCTGCGAACCACAAGCCACAGGCACGGGTTATCTGATGCTCTTCCTGAGAGGGACGACTTTGAACAAGGGCACGTACGCTTCCGTCCACTAAATTCCTGGTGCTCCCAGGTTTGCTCACGGTCATCCAGAAGCCGCGGTCCGGCCCCAGGGGGCCAGCAAGCCAGGCTCTGCAGCCTTGGACGTTGGGGAGTGGACGGACAATCTTGGTTTCCAGGCAACGGCTGATTTGTCATAACCAACAAGGACAATGCCACACATGATGAATGCATCAGCCGCTAACGCAGCTTCCCACCTCCCCACGTGCTGATCAAGCCCCAGACAGCTGCTCTGCAAAAACATGGGACCCGGCATTAAGCAAGAGCCAAGGGATACAGCTTGCGGGGACAGGAGGCTAGGCAGGGCGGGGACTCTCATGCCAGGGACCAGCTGCTTCCACCAGGTCCCCTCGGCAGAGCGTCCATGGACGGAGATGCTGTTCAGTTGGGCGTCTGTGGACACGCGGTCCGAGGGGGCCTGGTGAGGTGACACATGCTGCTTTGGCCTCTGACCATGGGTGTGCTTTTGTATGTGGCTTTCTGTGCATTTAGCCTCCTCCCTCCACTCCCCTCCTCTTGCTCCCTCGGGGAGAGGGGAGGGGGGATTCCTACCTGCAGGGTTCTATAGTCTCTTCAAGGCTGGGGAAGCCGTGGTTCACATGGATACGGCTGTAAGTATTTGAGGGGAGGAACCATCCCCCCCACTGAGTCCACACCAACTGCTCTTCCACAGGCTCGGGGAATCGGCCTGTGGTGCCTTGAACAAAATCAGACCGTCTGAGCAGAGCTCCCCTGGGAGCAAGAGGCCCAGCGTGGGCAGCAGTGTGAGTGCGGGGTCCAGAGCCCCCGCCTCTGCACACGGCCCGCAAGCACCTGCACTTCCTCCCAGAACCTTCCCAGGAGGGGACAGGGACTGCCCGCCCGGCCCTGCGGCTTCTGAGAATGATGGCCTTTCTCAGCTGGCTGGGTCCTTTCCCATCCAAATCACAGTGAGTTGATGCCCAGAAAACCTTTGGCTATTTATAGCCTCTGTTAACACCCTGCACCGTCTCCCCTGCGGAATTCCACCATCGCTTGTGGTAAATTCCTCCTGGAGAGAAGATAAAGCCTCGGAGGGAAGTGGAAAGTATCTGGTTATCGTGAACACTCAACGGCATCACCAACATAAAAAAAAAAAAACATTTGAAGGCGTTGCTCCTTTAGGACTAAGCCCAGTCCCCGATCTGCTAGCCCAGCAACTGCGGGCCTTTCCAGGCAGAGGAGAGCACATCCGTGCCCCGAGGAAGAGGTGCGGGCAGCCCGCAGAGGCCTGGACCCTGTGTCCCAGCGGCGGGGACCCGAGCAGACCCTTCGCAGGGGGACACGGGGAGATGGCTTGCAGGCGCTCACACGGGACCCAGCCCTTCATCTCCTCAGGCAACCGGAAGTCTGGTGCCTGAGATACGGGATAGGAGGCACATCGTGGTGGCAAAGCCGGGGGGCCATTCGACATCACAAGGGGAAATAGTGGACTCAGACTGGTGTCATGTAGGGAACACCTCCTATGAGCAGGTGCTGTGAGAGGCGGTGGAAGCCGGAAGCTGGTCCTCCCCAGCCTCGAGTCAGCCCTGGCCGCAGAGCCCCGCAGTGGCCAAAGAGCAGAGATTTAGTCCCTCTGTTCCAGCTGGAGGTCTGGGCTCCAGGTGTGGGCGGGCTGGCGTCTTCCGAGGTCTCTGTCCTTCCTGTCTGTGTCCCAGTCTCCCCCCAGATGGCCCCGGCCAGACTGGATGAGGCCCACCTTGAAGGACCTCACTTGACCTCGATCACCTCTTTAAAGGCCTATCTCTAGACACAGTCACTGCATTCTGGGGTCCTGGGGCCAGGTCTTGTATGGAGTTGGGGACACACTAGCCTCTGGCACTGGGCCACACACGCCCCTCTCTGCCCTGTCATTCTTGGGGGGTGGTCTGCCGGCCGCACGGGTGAGCTGTCTGCCCTGGGGGCTCCACTCTAGACCTCTCTCGCTCTCTTACTGGAAGACCGCTCGCTCAGTCCCTGGACCGAGGACACATCGGCCCCTCCTTGATGCAGGAGCCCCACCATTTCCCAACCTCGGTGCCCAATCCCGAGGACGCGGCGTCCCCGACCTGCACCAGCCCGCTGCCCCCTTCCTCGTGTTCTCTGTGCTACGGACGGAACCGTGTCTCCCAGATGCATGTGTTGAGGCTCTGCCCCCGCGGCGGTGGCTGTCTTTGGAGATGGGCCTCCGGGAGCTTGTGTTCATGGACGCACCTGAGAAAAACGCGCAGCAAAGCGCGTGGTAGGGGGTGAGCAGAGCCCGGGCTTGCCTGCCTGCGCGCACTTGCCTTCACGGCCGGTGATGGGAACTCCGGAGGGAAGGTGGCCCGGCCGCAGCCGGGGCGCTGGGTGGGGGCTTCGAGGAACGTTATCACATCGCCACGGAGGTGAGCACAGAGTTCCAGAACTTCAAACAGTCCTCATGGCTTGTTTTATGCCAAAGAAAAGTCACTTTGGGCCTTTAGCTTGGGCGGCTCATGATGTCCTGCGGGGATCAATACGGAAGCGGCTCAGGAGCGGCGGCGGTGACCGCCTTGCCGGTCGTCAATAGCACACAATTAGGATAATAGAATGCGAGTGCTGGTGGGAGCCTCGGAGGTCACCCTGCCCACCCCTTCATTGAGCGGGTGAGGAAATTGAGTCCCCCCGAGGGGCCGTGGGAAGGTCACCTGGGAGCCTGCGCACTCCGAAGGGCAGCCTTCCTGGGCTGGCGCGGGCTCTGCCGCGGTCCGCATCCGGGCCAGGTCCTGACCGCCCCAGGGTCCTTGAGGCTGTGTTGTCACCGCCTGTTCCTGTTGAGAGACTGAGTCATGGCTTCATGCAGTGCTCGCTGCCCCCGGTTTACAGACCCGGACACACCTGTGCAGACGGGCCTCCCTCTCCATGTGGCGGGGCGCCGGGAGCCTCACCGCGCTCGGAGGGAGGGACCCTGTGTTGCTGCGACCAAGTGGGAGTCTTTTCCATCTGCACACACGCCTGGCTTCCTCCTCTGTCTGCCCTGGGCATCCCCACGTTAAGGATCTCTATCTCTAAGGATAGAGAATTCAGGCTCATCGCGGCCACTCTCTGAGACCCGCAGGCTTGCAACACAGTGCCTCTGCCTCACGGAGACCTCACCGGGCGGGCGGGGCCTTTCCTCGGGGATCACGGAAGCCCCGGAGCTTCTCCCTTTGACACGGAGTGGGTTGGGCTGACTAGTGTTGCTTTTGTTTGGGGAGATAGCAGGGGCTGAAGGCACAGTCGGGAGCTGATAATGATTAGAGTGTGCTCTTATGAGATAAAGTGGTGGGGAAAATAAGCCGGAGGGCCGGGCAGGCGGGGAGGAGGTGGGCCTCTGGGGCTCCAGCTCCCCAGGGAGGGTCCACGGGAGTAGACAAAGGCTCCCCTCCCCCCCCCCCCCCCCCCCCGCAGTCTGAACTAGCTGGTACTCTGGATTCCGGGTCTCAGCGCCCCCCGCCCCCCGGGACCGTGGCCCCGCCCCCCACAGGGCGACACTGTTTGATCACATTTTATCGCAGTGACAACCACAGAGGCTTGTGACACCCCGCAGCACACGCTAGTTTATTATCTTAGATTAAAACCACCCTTCCCTTCTCCGCATTCTGAGAAGCATCCTTGCTTGGAGACCTGTGGCTCCCCAGCCTCCCTGCAACGGAGATGGCAACTGGGGTTCCGGAAGGAACCAGACCGGTCAGGAGGCCAGTGGCCCCTGGGTCTGGCAGGGGTGCCTGCAGGTGCCCGGGGGGCTGCCCCCCCCCCGCAGTGCCCTCGCGTCTGACCCTTCCCCTGGGGCTTCTGCATATGCCTGTTTTTAACACTCTCCAGAAAATTCTGATGGAGATTATGCGATCACAGGACAATGAACAGAGGATGGAGGGAAATGGGAAAACAGAAAGGAGGCGGAGGGCAGCAAGGGGACCGTGTTCCCTGGTGTCTGTGGTCCGGAGAGGGGCAGGGGGAGTCTGCAGGTCCCGAGGGAGCAGCCCCAGGCTCACTCCTCCATCGATTCATTTCTCCCTCTGGGTCTGAGGCCAGGCTGTCCCACACACAGACGCTGCCCTGCTGAGACACAAGCCTCAGGCCGGAGGAAGGGGCCTCTGGGTGGCCCCATGCAAGGGCAGGGGTGCCAAGGGCTGGGCAGAGATGCACGGAGCTCAGGAGACTGTGCCCGGATGGCGCCGAGCCCGGGAAGGCAGGCCGGGGGGAGCCCGTGTGAGACGCAGAGGCCAACCTGGAGATGGGGCAGCTTGGAGGGCGCCGGGTTCCCGGCCCGGGGTCGGCGTGGGATGAACCGCGGTGCAGCTGGAGGCTTCCTTCTACGCTCGCTCCGGGCACGCGGTCTGTGCGTGGGGTCCCACGTGAGGAAATGGGAGCAGGCCACGGGGCGTGCGGGACACAGCCGTCTCAGGTGCCTGCCTCGGGAGGCACACTGGGCCCTGGTGTCCCCTGGAGCCCACCAGTGCCGTTGCTGGGGGCGGGCGCTAGGGCTCCTCAGAGGCCCAGCCGGTGCTCGGCTCCTCTCATGTAACCTGCGTCTGAATGCACTTCTGGGGATAAGAAAGGAAACGGCAGGAGTTGGTGAGGCCGGGAGGACCATGAGACCCAGCTGCAGCGAGTGGATCTCAGGCTCTCGGACCCAGAGACACATGCCCACTTGTGGACCCGGCCTGCCGAGGAGGAGCTGTGGGCAGAGCTGCGGCGGGGGCACGGGCGGGAGCCAGGGCTGGGGCCTTACAAGCAACCGACGCTTCCCTCCCACACTCTGGAGGCTGGCCGTCCCCTCGGGGCTCCGGCGGGCCCGGTTCTGGCTGCAGATGGCGTCTCCTTGCTGTGCCCACACACGGTAGACAGGGAGCAGGCCTCCCTCTTGTAAGGATGCTGATCCCACCCATCAGGGCCCCGGCTCTGATGCCCTGTGTCAGGGATTAGGATTTTGACCAAGGAAAGTGGGCGAGGCTTGCGGCAGCGACCGTGGTGGCCGCTCTCCGGTTAGGGAGACGCCCGCAGACCGTGGACCGCGGAGCAGCGGGTAACGTGGAGGAACCCCAGGGGGGGCTGGGTCCCCGCAGGGACGGGCTCGGGGCCCGGCGTACAGAAAGCGCCATGCGGCCGTGGTGCTCTCTACACGGGAAGGTTCTTTGTGGTAGATCCCGCGTCCCATTAGCACAAGACAAAGGGGGTCTCCAGCAAAGCTGTGAAAAGGAACACAATTCCACACCAAGGGGGACAGAATCTGTATTTTCACGGAGTAAAAACATTTACTCGGCACATCCTAAAGTAGTAAAACTCACAGCACAAGTTGTGTAAGAACACAGTTGTTGTGTAAGAACAACTCGAAAAACCAAGGACAGGGGACGTGGCCATGAAACCCCGTGGGGTCCACTGCGGTGGGAGGGGGGTTGGAGGCGGTCCCACCGAGAGTCGGCAGCTCACATGAGCACATGCAGCACACACGGTCTCCTGCCGCGTCGCCCCCCACGGAGGCGACACCCGGCCTCAGGGGCCACAGACGGGAGTGCACACTGATCAGTTCTTGCACCAACAGACGGTGACATCCACATAAACCGGGTCAGGTGCAGCCCTCGGACCCGCACGCCGCTCCCTGGCCTCTGCACGCTCAGAAGTCTGCTTGCTGTCACTCTTTTGTTTTCTTCCCTGAAGACTTTATTTATTAGAGAGACAGAAAGAGAGAGAGAGAGAGGGAGAGAGGGAGAGCGCTCGTGGGGTGAGGGGCAGAGGGAGAAGGAGAAGCAGGCTCCCTGCTGAGCAGAGAACACGGTGCAGGACTCCATCCCAGGACCCTGGGATCATGACCTGAACTGAAGGCAGAGGCTTAACGACTGAGCCGCCCAGGTGTCCCAGCGGCTGTGGGCACTTCTGATTGTCGACCCCGACGACTCACGAGACATGCTCTGTGGCCACAGTGATGCTCGGAGCTCCTGTCCTGCATTCCACCTGCCGCGCTCCCGTCCTGCGGGCCGTGCCCGGATGCGCTGCGTGTCCTCAGGCTACCCAGGAGGTGGGTGCCCTCGTGCCCTGGAGCCGCGCGGCCACCCAGTCCCTGGCCGCGTCTGAGCCCGTGCAGCACTCTTGCTGGCCAGCAGCACAGACAGCTGGGGGAGGGGTGTGACCGTGTTCTTAGAACACGTGTCACAAACACAGAACAGACACTAAGCCCAAGGCAAGAGCCCCCACAGAGGACACGTGCTGAGGGGTGTCCGGGACCGCCCGCGCCAGCCGTGCGCCGTCTCCACCCCAGCTGCTGCAGCGCCGCCGCTGTGTCATGAGGCGGGGAGTCCGTCTCTGTGCGCTCCTCCCCCTCGCGGGCCCAGGACCTTGACTTCAGCCGTGCGGGCACGGCCGTGCTCCGTCTCCGAAGTCAGACGTCCCCTGGGAACCAGAGCCGACACCTTTCAGCGAAAGCCAAAGCTCAGAGCACCCCCCCCCGCACCTGCCAGGAAGCACCTGACTCTCCCCAGGGTGCTCTTCCCCTCCCCCCGGCACAGGTTCCCCTTGCCCCCACCGATGAGGTCCTCACATGCACCTGCCTCCACGTGCTGGGGGGGGGGGCACGGCTCGGGGGTTGGGGGCGCCTCAGCCGCTCAGCCAGAGCGGAACCCTGTGTTAGGAATGGGACAGCTCCGTCCATCCTCCCCACCATCCTCCCCAGCCGAGGGCATTCGTCAGCCCGGCCAGCCTTCCGCCCACAGCACTGCCCCGATTCGGGGACGGAGGGGCCTGAGGGGCCTGAGGGCCCGTCCCCTTCCTTCACGTCCTTGTTTCCAGTCTGGCAGGGTGGGCCTGACCTCAGCACGGACCATGACACCCCCGAACTTGGGCCAAGGTCAGGGAGGAGGGGCAGGCTCTGGAAGGAGGCCGACACGGGGGGCCGGTGCCCAGACACAGAGAAGGCTGGGGCGCTCTGTTGAGTCAGATGCCCGGATCGTCCTCCCCTCACCTCCAGTGACTCTGGTGCTGGGCAGTGTCTGCGTCCACCCAGCCCCCGCCCGGTGAGAGGTGCCTCGAATGTGGGGGTCACCCTCGGGCACACAGAGGGCCTGGCCTGAGTCACGTGCACGGAGCGGTTGAAACGATCATGTGCTCCCAGGCTCCTCGCCGAGGGAGCATGCGGGACCAGGGCCACCCGGAAGGGTGCTCAGCGGGAGGCTATGTGGGGAGGGAGATGGTGAGGTCCTGGCTGTCTCCCGGTGCCCCAGCAGTCAGCCGCAGGCCCCGGGGCTCTCAGGATGGACGTGTTAGCCAGCTTGGACGGGCCATCGGCACAGGTGCTGGGCCCCTGTGACAGGCCAGATGGCCTCTCCGCCAGACTCTGCCACTCCACCCCCGTGCCTGCAGCTGCAGGACGCCCTGACCTCTGGCTAACAAGGCAGCGCTATTTATAAGTGACCGTGGCCGAGCAGGGCGCCAGGGACGTGAGGACCACATGACAGCAGCTGAGCCGGGGCGCGGCCAGGAGAGCCGTGTGGCCGCCCGCCTCCCAGCCCTGATGTAGTTTTGATCTGTTCCTTCCTTGACCAAAGAAAAGCAAAGTGTCCCTGTGTTCTGGCCCACAGACGGCGGCATCGGCCCACACACTTCCGGGGTGCGGCCCGTGCGCCCGCGTGGACGTCTCCCTGGGAGGGCGGTGGTGTCACCGTGAGCGCAGTCACCGTGTGCACAGCCGCGTGAGGCGGGGCTGACCCTGCGCCGGTCTTGGCACACTCCGCCGTGTCCTGGCGGCGCCTCCCCGACGGTACAAGGAAGGACAACCGCCAGGGTCAGGCTCCACGCTGGCGAGGGGAAGGCCAGAGCCTCCTTCAGCCGCGGTCATCCTGGATTCCTGCCGGCCCCGGGGTCCACACACCAGGCGTCCCTGTCGGCACTGACCGCAGCCTACCCCGGTCTGTTCCTCTTCTTGGACGGCTCAAGGGCCCTTGGGGATGGGACCCCCCAGAGACCAGTGCACACCTGGGCTCCTGCCCCGCGGCGGGCCTGTGGACGGTCAGAATGGGTCCGTGTCTCCTCCGCCCCCCAGAGAGCCACGCCCTGTGATGGGCGAGTGCAGCTGCCAAGCACGGGAGCAGCCGGGCGTCACACGGGCATGTCCACAGAGTGTGTAGGTGCCCGGTGCGGAAGGGCGTAGTCAGTGCCTCACGTCTGACCCGCACGGAGCCCAGGCTCCTCGAACACTCCCTGGGAATGCTTGTGGAGGGGACAGGTGCAGGGACACATCAGCTGGGACCTGGCCTGCCTGGGGACCTGGGTCTTCCCCTTCCCGCCAGGTCTGCCCGCTGTTGCCATACCCCCTCTGGAATTTCAGTGACGGGACCACAGGGGTGAGAAGACAGGGACACTGCTGGCCTTGCAGCCTCTTTCGGGGTCACAGCAGGGCGGTCCCCTTCTCTCTAAGGGGGCATTTTGCTGACACTCAGTGCAGTCCCTCCCGCCTCTCTCACCACCTCCTGGATGCCCTCCTGCTACCCTCATTAGGGCCATCTCCTCCCAAAGCTCACGGGAGGGAAGCTTGCTTTCAAGTCACCGGGCTCGGCATGAGATGAAAGGACGCGCTGTGCCGGCGTGCCGGCGTGGGGTTCGGTGACTGCTCGGTCAGCTGGTCACGCCGCGGGCTGGAGCCCAGGGAGCCCTGTGCCTTCTGGCCCCAGTCAGCGCTTCTGGGGGGTCTTCCTCCCCTGCACGCCATAGCCCCCAGGCTCCCGGAGTGTGATGGCACGGCGACGCACGGGGCACTTCCAGGAGCCTGTCCCCAGGATGCCAGAGGAATGTGCCGGACAGCTGGGGCTCTCTCAACGTCTAGATCCAACCAGGGTCCAGGCCCCTCGTGTGGCTCACACTCACGGGCTCTCCCTGAGCCTGCTGCCCAGGACGAGCACATGGTCACACGCAGGTGACAGAGACGAGGGATGAGCCCCCGCTGGGCCGGCAGCGCGGGGGAGGGGCGCATGATGAGTAACAGGGCTGGGGGCTGGGGTCCAGGAGAGACTGCGTCCGGCTCCCCAGCGACAGCGACGCCCAGGATGGCCCTCGTCCTGCACGCCCGCCTCCGCCGCATCTCTTCTTCCTTCTTGTTTCTTCTAATTTCTTAGGAGAGTTCTTTCTTCTATCATCCCCACACCGTCAGGGACACGTTTATCCGAGATGCCATGACCCATGACCCATGACCGGCACCGTTGTTTGTTCACACTGTGCCCCGTTGGGCCCACGGGCACCCCCTTCAGAAGGGCTCCTGTGTCCTGAGCCCCCGATCCGGGGCCCCCAAGCTCCGACCCTGCGCTCCACCCCACGCGCCATTCCTGCCATTGCCGGCGCGCTGCTGCAGGAACAGGGCTCCCCGTCATCGAGGCTCCGGGGCTGGGCGAGCTCCTGGGCCGGCCCTGCTCTCTGTCTGCAAACACACCGGGGGTCCTGGTTCCCGTCACGGTGGCGAGCGGCCAGCGTCTGTCTCCAGTTCACCGTCCAGGACATGTCCCCCTTCATCCTGGGCTTACCCTTCTTGTTTTCCTTTGGCAAATACATATGTGTGGTCCTGTGTGTGGTCATGTGGTCATGTGTGGCTGTGTGTGTGGTCACGTGTTCATGTGTGGTTGTGTGTGTGGTCATGTGGTCGTGTGTGGTCCTGTGTGTGGTCACATGGTCGTGCGTGGCCACGTGTGGTCGTGTGTGTGGTCACGTGGTCGTGTGTGACCGTGTGTGGTCCTGTGTGTGGTCACGTGGTTGTGTGTGGCCATGTGTGGTCCTGTGTGTGGTCACGTGGTCGTGTGTGACCGTGTGTGGTCCTGTGTGTGGTCACGTGGTTGTGTGTGGCCGTGTGTGGTCTTGTGTGTGGTCACGTGGTCATGCATGGCCATGTGTGTGGTCATGTGGTCGTGCGTGGCCGTGTGTGGTCGTGTGTGTGGTCACGTGTGTCTGTGTGCGGTCGTGTGTGTGGTCACGTGGTCGTGTGTGACCGTGTGTGGTCCTGTGTGTAGTCACGTGGTTGTGTGTGGCCGTGTGTGGTCTTGTGTGTGGTCACGTGGTTGTGCATGGCCATGTGTGTGGTCATGTGGTCGTGCGTGGCCGTGTGTGGGCGTGTGTGTGGTCACGTGGTCGTGCGTGGCCGTGTGTGCCAGGCGGGTTGCTCTAACCCCACAGCGGCAGCCCTCCTCCTTGGATGGACACCGGGCTTCTGTCCGTGGAGCTAAAGACACAGAGATGACGCTGCCTCTTCTGGGGGAGCCGCTCCGGCTGAGACTGGGGGTCGGGTGTGTGTGCACGCTGAGTAGCCCGTCTGGGGACAGTGCCGGTGCTTACCTCCCTGGGCTGCTGGACACAGCCTCCCTCCCAGTGGCTGATGGAGCCCTGGGTGCCCCAGCCCAATAGCTGGTCTCAGTGCGGGCGAAGCTGGCACGGCCCGTCCCGAGGGCATCTGGCCCCTTCTGGGGAAGCAGACGTCCCTGTCCAGGTCAGCGCATCAGGCTTCCCTCTGATCGCAGCATCGTGACCACTCGGC
This sequence comes from Spilogale gracilis, assembly GCA_004023965.1. NCBI lineage: Eukaryota > Metazoa > Chordata > Mammalia > Carnivora > Mephitidae > Spilogale > Spilogale gracilis. The sequence goes on from PITA01032797.1 coordinate 11,662, forward strand.
TGGCCGCTGTGTCTGCCACGTTCAGACCCCATGCAGGTGCCTGGCTTGGTCCTTCCCCCCCAGCGTACCCCAGGCTCCTTGCAGGACTCAGGGTCCGCCTGCCATCCTGGGTGCTGTCCTGTGAGTCTGAGTCCTCTCTGGGTGTCAGTGGGCCTCACTGCTTGTCCCCAGGTGAGCTCAGGGGGGCTTTTGACCTCTTGGGACTCAGGTTTCTTGGAAGCCAGTGGGAGACCCCTTCTCTAGGGCCTGGAGCCAGTGTCCTTCCTCCGTCCCAGCCCACGCGTTCAGGCTCAGACCCCATTCCTCTTGGCCACCCTCACACCCTGTCCCCCTGGCATGTGATGACCTGCTCTGTCCTTGGAAATGGGGGTCTGACAAGTCTGCAGGCTGAGGTTGTGGGGTTCTCTGCAGGGATGGGAAAGTGTGCTATTCCGGAGGGTTTGGGGTGCCCATCGGCCAGAACGGGCCAGCTGTCCATTCCACCCCCGCAGGGAGCTGCAGGGCCGCTGAGACCCCTGCCCTGAAGAGGACCCAGCACATCGATGGCCTGGTGAGCAACGTCGCGCCACCTCAGGAAGACGGGCAGTGAGCTCCGCGGGGTGCTGGGGCTCCGGTGTGTGGGGGCGGCCTGACAGCAGGGACCTGAGTGTGGGTCCAGGCTCCGTGTTCACGGTGGGTCAGGCGTGGCCGGAGCACCAGGGGCTCGCTCCACGCAGACTGCCGCTTGCCAACGCGAGGTCCCCGCGGAGACCCAGCGAGCACCTCGAAGAGGGTGCTTCGGCAGCTCCCATCCATCAGAGGTGGGCGGGCGGCTGGCGGGAATACCGCTTCCCCACGGACAGGAGGCCGTCCTTCATCAGCCCTGCCCTGGACACGGCTCCGCCCCCAGCGGTGACAGGACGATGCCCACCAGGCAGACTCCGCAGAAGGAGAGGACCATGCCCGGGATCGTCACGTGGCCGGGAGGCCCGTATGTGTGCCTGTGTGGGAGCGGCACAAGCCCGGGGGCCTCGCGGGGCCAGACCGCAGGGCCCAGGGCCGCCTGGCCACGGCATGTCCCAGATCCGAGCTCGGGAACCAGGCACGAGGCCTGGAAACGCTAGAGCTTCTGGCAGCTGCTGGGCTGTGACCACTTCCGTCTGCTCCCAGTGCGGTGGAGGGCCGTGGTGTTCGGCCCCAGGGCAGGAAGCCCCGTGCTCGTGGGGCTCCTGGGCCACGGATCCTGGATCCCAGCGGCTCCGCCGGCCCGCGCTTGGTGCTCTGTAGGCGGCATCACGTCTGTTGGAGCTCCGGGCACTGGAGGGCACGCTGGCCCCTTCGTCTTCAGCTCTCTGACAGCAGCCTGCCTAGATGCTACGAAATCAATCCTGCTTTGATTTCCAATGAATCCCAACGGCTTGAAATTCAGATTTCCATCAAAAAACAGTGTTAGTTACCCCGCTTCTTACGTGTGTCTCGGGCAGAGTCCCGTCTGAGTCATCGGTCAGCGCCCAGAGCGCCCGACCTCCGGGCAGCTTCCTGAGGCACAGAGCGGCCATGGGTAGTGGCCACCACGGACGGGGAGCACCGAGTCTCAGAAACCCCTGGGCGGGCGCCCACCTTCCCCAGGACAGCTCGCCACCTGGGCCCAAAGCCGAGGCCCGTGTCCCTCAGACGTCTGGCCTGGCGGGTGTCGTGGATGCACGACGGCTCCGTCCCCTCTCCAGACCCCCACCCGTGCCCACGCCCAGCACAGCGCACTGCACCGGCCCCCCTTGGTCCTTTTCCTCTTGTTCTGATTGTTTTAAGAACCTCTGTCCTTTAAGCAACACGAGACCTGTTTCTGCAGGTGACAGGGGGGCAAACAGTAAGAAAGTGCT